>JAQIXO010000097.1:0-43276 GCA_034700305.1 Protaphorura armata
GTCGAAATCGCAATCTGGGCCCGAGTTATGGTGATTTTCGTAATCTGCATATTTTAATTGACCATTTCACCAAGTTTAAGATTTTTCTGAAACTTACAGTTCAATATGCTCCATAAGTGTTCACTCTACAGATTTTCATAAGAATTTTTCAACTTAAAGTTTTGTTACGTACATTTTGTTGTACGTAAGCAATTAGAATTTTTTACGTGCAGGTGGAAACCTAAAGTAATATTTTGATTTTTTAAGAAATTCCTAACTGACTCCAGTCGGTCATTTGTTTTAAAAATTCGCTGCGTATTTCAGAAATAAAAACATTTGTTAAAATTTTAGAGAAGAAAGTCAGACCAGTCAGACGATTAGTTCTATAAATGATAGTATTTTGATACTCGAGTGAACTTGTTGATCCTGGATTGTCTAGAGTTGTAAAGGATCCATTCCTTTTAATATAACTCTATTGATTCCAAGGATGTATGAGATCTGAGTGAGGTGAAAGTGAAATCTTGATAATATTCTTGTAAAATATTTATTGGTTCAAGCGTGCGTCTGTATTTGCGTGCCGCCTGAGTTTCTAACTGGATTCAAAGATACCTTATTTATTTAAAGGAAAAAAAATTGTCTATCTGGACTTTCAAGATTTACGATTGTACTGTTGTTATTTTTGATGTGGGGAACACAAAAATTGAAAAATTTAACCATTGGAAGAATACATAATTTAAATTTTAATAAATGTTATTTTCTGATGGAATCAAGGTGTTTATTGTTTGTTATTCTAAACCCTCTTCTCTTTTCCTTATTGCAATTGGCTTTCATTGAACTGGCAATCACAGTCTTTAGGGAATTGTTCTGCTCCCATGGGTTGCAATTGTAAGGTTCAGTTATAAGGATTTTGCTTTTGTACTTTTTTAATTGGACTGTGCTGTAGTTAAGTAAATATGTTCAGATCTCTCACAAAAAAGTATGTAAAGTAAACGAAATTGACTAGTGTCGTGCGTCCGTGTATTAGATTGCAGAAAAAAATACTCATCAAGTTAGACTGGATTAGACGAGGCCCGTTGAATGTTGATCTTCTCTTGAAGAAATGTATTAAACGTTAGAAAGAATTATTTTTGAGATTTCAATAGATAAATCCCATAAATGTTGACTTTTGGGGAGAAATTGCTTCAAGATCACTTCAAATTACTGTGTCTCGTTCTTAATCGAAACAGAAACTTCTAGATCTCATATTTTCATCTCATATTAAGAAGAAATCTCATAAAATAGAACTTTGAAATTCTGTGTTTCAGCTCAGAAAGCATCTGAAAATACCGTTCTTGACTCTTGAGTGCAAACGCCCCAAAAATTCTCATTACTCACTCGTCATTTCTCATGCAAAAAGTTTGATTTTTTGGACAGAAATTAACTGGGCATAAATCCAAGAGAGAGATTTCTATAAGATCGAGGTGGATGTGTATCATGTAATCATGTTACTTAGAAATCTCATTAAAACTACCATTATGCATCCATGAAATGTTATGACTTCTCTGGAGTTAGAGAAAATGCAATGTGCAGTGAAATGCAAATAGTGCAATGGATATGGCTGGATAAGATTTCTTATGTAAAATCGTATGCTTTGGTTTTTTGGTCCCACTGGAATTCTCATCTCATCCATACGAAGTGTGAAAAATAGAGGCGAGCGGGGGACTCTGGAGTGTGTGTGAATCTCCATGCGTCATTCCCACCACATACAAAATTACAATACAAACAGAGCAAAGCATAAGCAAGAGCACAGGAACACAGATTTCCAATTATCCCAATCCCAATCTCACACACATACACAGATACACAAGTTACAACACAGAACACGTCAAATACCAATTAATTAACTGCGTCAGTCAATTGTAGTCTCTGACGCATAGTTCCTCCTCCAGTTCCGGAAACTTCCATCCAGGTCATCCCTCTGACCTCTCAGACTCTCAGAGCGTCAGAGCTCAAGAATCAATCTCTTATTCCGAACACGGACGTCAGACTAACGATAAGACCAGAAGAAAAATCTCAGGTGAGTAATTGCGTAACAATATAATGTAATGTAAATGTACGTGCACAGGTATTAATTAAATGGAGGGAATTATATTATTCAATTAATATTATTTCAATCAAATGTGTAATTTCTTTTGAGCAAATTAATTTTTAAGTAACTGACACTTGGTCATCATTTGTCGATTGATAATAATGATTCATTGTATGATTTTGCAGAGATTCTAGAAAGAAAGACGTGTTGGCGATATTTGCCAGAGAAGACGAAAGTTGACGAAAAATGACGGAGAACGTGTTTCTCTTTGTGCCAAACCTGATTGGTGAGTTATAGTAACTTCATTTATCGTTAATGGGTAAATTAATATGGTATATTTGAATGTTATTTTTGGTGTCATCCTTGCTTGCATGATAACAAATCAAATACTGCAAGATACCCTGTAAACATTTTTTGATCTTGGTGAAAGTAATCAATCGTGAAAAACCACTTGGCCTCAGGTGTAAACTTTCTTTCCATGTGCTATTCTATGCAAAACTGCACATATTTCTTCAAATGTTAACATTTTAGAGACCATTCACTAGGCACCAATTTTATGCCTTCTGAATAGTTACACTATCGAGAGCCTTCGAGTCGTTCGAGTTTTATAACCAATTGAATTAAGATATAAGCTCTTGCATGCGATAGGGCTTTTATTATGTCAAGTAATTTTGCTAAGGTGTACAATTCCAATTTCCAATATTGGAATAAAATTAGCGATAAAGTATATTCTTGTCTTATATTTTAATTTTATTGAATTAGGGGAACAATATGATTCGGTACGAAGTGTTTTGTTGTTGTACTTATGTGTATTTGTTATTCGTCTGACAAATTAGGTTATGGACGGGTGTTCCTTGCGATACTTTCCTGTTTATTGATGCCAAGTAACCCTGCTCCAGCCATGTGGTGCTATCTCATCTCTGCACTCTTGGATGCTGTGGATGGTCATGCCGCAAGATTGTTCAATCAAAGTAGGTGTTAAATGTACCAATGTTTACTTAATTTGTAATTTTTGTTTGAGATGACTGATTTCAATTTTTGTAAAACTCAAGGTACCAAATTCGGAGCGATGTTGGATCAATTGACCGATCGTTGTGGAACGGCCTGTTTGATGGTCATGCTTTCAGTCTTTTATCCATCATTCGCATTTTTCTTCCAAATGAGCTTGAGTGTTGACATTGCCATGCATTGGATTCATCTTCATACGTAAGTTTATCAGAGACTTCTTGTACATTCTTTGTGTCCGAAATGAATTTTGTAAAGTTTACAATAATTTGTTCTAACTCTAACAGCTCCCTGTTGCAAGGAAAAACTAGTCACAAGAATATGTCAACTGAAGAACCATATCTGTTGCAACTTTACTACACGAACAAACAACTTCTATTCGTCATGTGTGCTGGAAATGAGATCTTCTACATCACTTTGTATCTCATGCATTTCTACAGTTCAAGTGAGTTGGAGAAAGCGTCTACTATTTCAATATATATTTAAAAATGAATACTTACTAATAAATAATTTTTTTCTTAACTATTAGTTTTCTGGGTTCTCTTGGCTGTCATCTGCTTTCCCATTGCTGTTGCCAAATGGTTGATGGCCATTCTTCAAGGAACAACTGCTGCAAGAACTTTGGCCGCCATTGACGTGGTCGAAAGACAAGCCCAACAGAAGATTCAGTAAAGTAGAAGAGTGAAAAAGTAGTTCATAGAGAGATTTACGATACGTTACAGAAAATATAAAATTTAAACCCCTTGAATCGATTCAACTATTTGATCTAATTAATATATAGTTTAGTTTGTCCTTGTTGTCGCATGGTATTAAAAATATTCCTGTACGCATGTACCTGTTAAAATTCTAACATAAAATTTAACCTTTCAAATTGAAAGTATATATGGATTTATGTCGAACAGTAGTTAAATCGTCAACTGTGAAGTGAAAAGGGACAATCTCCCGGTAATTATCATTAGGTGCTGAGACACTAACCTATTGTGTAGTTAGCATACTTTCCGAGTCTTTTTGTTGTCCAAAAGTACACCGTAGATTGTAAATTGTTCTCGCCGAAAGGTTTTGACGGACATGCAGTATCCGGGTACTAAAATTATTGTTCTCATCTCTGTTGTGTTTTGTGTTGTACAATACTATTAGGTGTTCATGTTAACCAAATGACTAAAAACACTTTACTCTGGATAATATTTCCTGTGTAATTCATGGTCGCGCATTCCTACGTAATTTTTTGTGATAAGTTTGCTGTTGAGAATTTAATTTTCTTATTATTAATTTCTTGCTGATAACGAAGGGACTCGAATTTATAGTATTGAGTTTATGTACTCTCGCTTTATTCCATTTTTAATTCATTTTCTTTGTCTTTTTAGTTTATTTTATGATTTCATATTTATTATTTATTTCTGTTTGGTAATATCAATGTATCTTGAATGGATATTAACAAAATAAACCTGGCAGAATGTGACCTGATAAAATACAATGTTTCGGAGTCAATTTCTTGAGTAGGAACAAAAATATTAGTCGAAAGTAATTAAGCAAGTCGACTGCATTATGTGTAGCAAGATCATAATCTTGGATCTTTAAATAACAAAATATGAGAGCTTAATAATTTTCTATAAAAATTGGTTTAAGATGAATTGCCAATATTGCCATTTTTGTTAATTTCAGAATTCATATTAATTCAATCATGTACGGTGTGAAACCCTTCATTCCAGTTGAATTGAAATTCGTTTGATGGATGAATACTTGTTGTAAATATTTTGTTCACCGCATAATGTAATGTAAATTCATAATATTCATAAGCTGTAATTGTAAACTAAATTTTTCAGTCTAAATTCCTCCGAAGTCATACATTTAATTTGAATCAATATTGACCTGTACATTGTACTTCTATTGCAAAAGTTCTCAAACTACGTCAGTCAGCTTTAGATCGTGTCAGGTTAGAAAAATACATTAGAGGTCAAATAATATATTTACTCAGGTGTTTTGAGACCATTATGTTGTATGAACGTGTGTATGTTAAACAAGTTAATTTACGTAAATCCGTGGTACACGTACACAGTTCGCTCAGAACAGACATTTATTTCAGTTTTTAAATGTGTTGTTAGATGTAACTCTGATGCATTGGAAAGAATTTTTCCTTGATCCTTATTTTGCTTTCCGTACTGCGTCGATCGCACATTCGCGAATATTTTTTTGTTATCCTGAAAAGGAATTAAACACCTGTTCCATTCCATCACCCAATGATTCAAAGGAATTTCATAGATAGTTTAATTATTAAAAATTTGTAAAGTATGACGACTAGTTCTTTGTCAAAGCATTCACTCCAAGAATTCATTGTCACCTTATGGTCATGGACAGACTTTCAGCGATAAATACTGTATACCATGGAATCCTTCAACATCATTAGTTCCAGCCCTCGACACCTGTCACGGCTCACATTTTATCTGAACATCGAACAGGGATTTTTATCCTGTTCAGAAAAACCATATTTACACAGTTTGTGATTTACTTTTTGTGAAATGCTATATTTCATAGTTTTCCTCGCATTGGTTGGGATTTCCGGATCCGTTAACATTTCCGATCCACCGCCAAATAATGCGTCCAACCTTCCGATTCCGTCCATCACTGATGATGGCAAACAAAGTGTACGACAAAGTGGATGTCAATACACCTTTAATTTCCAAGCCGTGGGTCAATCTGCAAATCTTAACTCACCAAATTATCCCGGAGACTACCCTGCTAATGTAGACTGCAAATATTTTGTATCATCTCCAGTCGGAACTAAAATGGAATTTAAATGTAGCGATTTTAATGTGGAGTCATCCGTTCAATGTCAATATGATATATTGTACATGTCATTGACTGGAAGTCAAACTTTTTCTGACCAAACATTTGCATGTGGCAAAGGAGCTTTTACTCGGACGAGTACATCAAATAAACTTTCAATTGGATTCCGGACTGATAGTGGAAATCCTGCTTCTCAAGATGCTTACCGTTTTCAATGTAAGATCACGGTTATTGGAGACACGGCCATTACACCAACGCCTAATTGCAATTGTGGATTCAAAAATGAGGTTGGATTTTTATATTCAGTACATAAGGCAACCCTATCAAAATATTGTCGCTAAATCGTAATTTCTTTGACGTTTATCAGAACACCCGAATTGTTGGTGGAACAGAGACCAAAGTTGGAGCATATCCATGGCGTTGTGCTCTTTACACAAAGAGTCGTGGTGTTTTTTGTGGATGCACGATTATAAGTAATCAATGGATTTTGACTGCAGCACATTGTACAAATGCAGTTCAAGGAGAGGTTATTCAGGTCAACGTTGGTGACCACGATTTGCAATCGGCAGCGGATGCATCCAATCAGCTCATAAACACTGATCGTGTAGTACAAAATTCAGCCTACAATACTGTGAACCAGGACTCCGATACATCTCTTCTACATTTAGAGAGGCCATTAACTTTCAACAGAAACGTACATTCTCACATCTCACATCTGAAACGGTTTAATGAACTACTGGGCAACCATAATGTGAATAAATTGTAATTCATTTAATTTACAGATCCAACCTATTTGCCTCCCTTGGAAATATAGAAATGCGGATTTTGCAGGTCAAACTGTGACCGCTTCAGGGTGGGGAACCACATCTTTCGGTGGAGGTATTTCAAATGTTTTACGTGAAGTTGACTTGCCAATTTTGTCTCAGACCCAATGCAAACAATATTATCCTACTGGATTGACCAATAATATGATTTGTACGTACTCCCCTGGAAAGGACACTTGCCAAGTATGAATAATTTATTTATATAAATTTTTGTCATTTGATTCCATATAATTGATAACATAAAAAAATTGAATTAGGGTGATTCTGGTGGTTCCGTTGATTACAAAGACCCAAATACTGGGCGCTATTATGCTGTTGGTGTCGTAAGTTGGGGTGTTGGATGTGCTGGGAAGGATAAACCAGGTGTTTATGCAAAAGTTACAAATTATTTGGACTGGATCCAACAAAGTACTGGTAAGTGATTCAAATTAGCCGGATGGAATTTATTAAACATTTGTACTTGTGAAAATGGAACATGTTTAATCTTTTCATTCCAGGAGACACATTTTGTCAGCAGTGAGAGTGCACTAGACTCAAAATGGTCCACCAGACAGACACTAATATATAAAACCTCTGATCGGAATTTTTTTGATGGATTGGATATTAAACTTATTATGCCCTTGAATTTGACTAATGCTTTTATTATGTCGTCGTTCAAGTAATCTAGAACCATGTGAATAAAATTGTGACAAAAGTATGCTGGCATTACTAATATTAAAATGTGAAGTACTAATTGCAGAATTTTGATGTTCGGTTTTTATTTCCAAGTTCATGAGAGCATGATGATTTATTTGCACATGTTTTACAGAAAATGATTGTAATGGAAAAATAAGGAAAATAGATAAATAAAATTAAAATTGTAAATCTACAGAAATACCTTAAACCTCAATTACACATTATAATATTTATACAGAAATGAGATTTGCAAACTACGTACACTTTTGAAGTGGCTCATTAATCCAATAAATGAAAGTGATTATTCCCACGTTAGTGTAAAATCTCAAAATGTGTCCACGCGGAGCTATTGCTGTTAGTAAGCACAAATTCGACCATCCAAGGAAATGTGAAGTTTGATCCATGGGAGAAACGCTGCAAAGTGTAACACATTCCAAACATGTTCATTCATTGTTAAATATCTGCAGTATTGTACTTAAATTCCGTTATCTGGTTTAAGGATAAATATTATTCTAGTGATAATGCTATACTACCAGTGTAATCTATTCAGATTAGCGCTGGGATTAATTTATGAATGCTATTGTTTTGTAACCATAATTTGAACTATATTGTGCTTTGATAAAAAAGTAAAATTACAAATGTTAATTCTATTTACTACTTGTAATAGCTCTTGAAGACCGGAAATTAATGGACATTTTTTTTACCTTGAATTCTCGTGTAAACGCCAACACCTTTTGGTCTTCCGTAACAAGCAGTCCAGGAATCGATTCCCAGTTGAACCTTTTGGTCATTCTTTGTAATCAAAAGTGGTCCGCCTGCGTCTCCCTAAAATTTCATACAAAATTGACCCCCAATTCACTGGAAGTCGTAGTCGGTCAATGTTTATCGAAATAGGTCTTACCGGGCAATCATATGCCCCTGGATATGGATTATATTCCTTTTCCGGTTCCTCCATTTTAGCACAAACCAAACTGTCCGGCATTTTTTCCCACTCTGTGTTGTACTTGTAACTTTTGCACTCTTCCTTACTCAAAATTTGAGACACAACCTCGGAACGTTTTTCTGGGATAATGAAACCATCTGAAATTAAAGGTCAACCAAATCTTATGGTTATTTCTCAAATTGAAAACCTACTATTATCAGATTTCTGATATTAGTTTTGTAACAAGTCAAACAAACCATCGTTGTAAAAACGCCAAAGCAAAGAAGATGAGGGTAACCCATCGTATGAAGCATCTGACTCAGGGAGACACACTGGACTCACGCCATCAACATTTCCGTAAGTTGGTACTGGGCCTTGGAGACGTAGAAGGGCGATATTGTAATCTGCTCAAGATTTTGTAAAGATTCCAGATTATTTTGTTATACTAGGCAACAAATTAATCGACTTTCTGATCTTTCCGGGGAAAAGCTACTACGAATTTTGTTCTCTTATGAGGTTTCCAGTGAATGAAATCACTGGAAATCTTTTGTGGAAAACATGTAGAACCATAATGGATTCATTTGAGGTCTTACAATTAATAAAATTACCGAGAACGTTTGGAGCATATTTTGGATGGATGATGACCCGGTGAACTTTCTTTCTCAACAGAGATTTCGGATTTAATTCGTCTATGTCGGCGTCACTCATATTTGCAATGAAATGTGCCTTCGGCCAACTTCCAATGAGGACTTCTACTTCTCCACCCTTTGCACTAAACAATTAAAAGAAATTATCTGTAAAGTACTCAATCGGTAGAAAAATTTTCTTAAGATCTAATTACCCATCAACACAAGAAGCGGAAGTGAGAACATATCTGTCGTTGACTAAAGAACCTCCACAATAAGCATAAATTCCACCAGGAGAAACCAATGAAACAGACCAGGAATACTGATTCAGACTCTTAATCCCTTCATTCTTCCAGCGATCGACTTGATTTGTAGTCACACTGTATTGGCCACATTCTGCAAATTCAAATTAAATGGTTCATTGTCACTTTATAAGCATCATTAATTTTTCATATCAATTCTGCCCAAAAATATAATAATTTTTCGAACTGCAGTCGATTGTGTTGTTTCTGTCGAGAGATTGCCACCATGTGAGGTCATCTTGCATTGCTTCCTCCATTGGAGGAATTCTCCCAGAAAGAACTGCACGGAGTTGTCGACCATAAGGAAGTGACATGGATTTCTGTATTCAGAATTATTTTGTGTTAAGAAAAGCCATTTTTTTCGAACAAATTTATTATTTCTTCCAAAGAAACTCACATTCGTATGAAATTATAAACACTTACGTCGTACGGAGATCGAAATGTAAGAACAAGGGAAATGGACGCGACGATTAAAGCGAGAACGAAGTACTTGGACATTTTTTGAATTCTACAATCCGGACCAGTGAATTTCAAACCGTGTTTAGTTCCAAACTTTCAGTAAAATAGTGTGTTGAATGAACGATTGAAATTTGAATTTATATTGAAAAATTGAATATATTATAACGGAATATGGCCGTAACTAGAGTGTATTTCCGTTACATGCTCCATTCCATGCATTGGACATGGGTAAACTCAATAACATCATTTTTATTATGACACTTCTCCTTCCCCACTTTTGTTTGATGGAATTAATTTTCATTCTTACTCAGGGAGGTATGGTAGGATGAAGAATATTAAATGAACTATGAACTCAATTATTTGTATTCATCATGTGTAAGTGCTAAAATTTTAATTTTTACGAATGACATCTCCAAAACTTAAAATACACTTGTTCAGATTGATGAAAAATACGGTCACAATTTACATATTATCTAGATCACTTCATTTGGCCCAATATGTTACGAGTCTCTTGTCCTGCATTAATTCACGAATGACCGTAAAATAGTACAAGCGCGTGAACAGAATTCTAATGATGAAATATGAACTCATAAAAAGTTCCGCTAGATTTTATTATTAGGCCTACTGAAGTAAACAAATAGTCCAGATTGATTAGTTTTTTTGCAATGTTTAACCCCATTTTTACAGTAAGAAGACCCATGTGGATTTGGGGATGGATTGACAGATTTAATTATTTACCATCCGAATTCACAATTTATTCATTGATAAAATTAAACATTTTGCTGTCCGTTATATTTGTTTAATCTATGACTGTTACTGATGTATCACCCTTGCGCTGAATTAATACACATAATTAGTTCAGGTGCTATTGGAACATTTGTATTGGATTGCAGGATGTTTATTCTACTGTAATTTGGCCAAAACGATGAGTTGTATCAATTGACCATTTCCTGTGATAAAAAATTGTCGACTCAAAACTGTTATGAGCAATCTAGCATTTGCAATTGATGTAGCGCGAGAAATTTTGCAATCCATCATTGTACTGTAACTCAACACCATTCTAATTCCCGATGGTGACTTAATTATGACCGACCATATCAAGTTTAATATATTAGGGTTTCCGTTTTGAATTTTCTGAAAGTAAGAATCTAATTCATATCCGAATTATTCGACTTAACCGGAGCATCACTTACAATTAGTTTTTACGTTAGCGTAACCTAATGAAAACTCAGTCGGACTTTTTGATTGACAGTTTAGGTTGAGAAGCAATTAATTCTACATTATTCAAGTTGAAAAACGGTTGAATGGTATATATAGGCATGTGAGCCGGTTGTAATTTTTAAGCACATAAAATACATGCATGGCCAATGCTGTTTAGCTGATAATGTGGAGTGTGGCTCAAAGTCTTGCATATCAAGAATAACTTGTACAGCCAAATTAATGGATTATTTCTGATAAGCCCTCAACTATGCCACAAGTCATACTTTATGAAGGAAATTCCGGAAATTTATCACCCGATGTACTCGTGCTGTTGGAAAATTTTGTGATCGCACCGAATTGTTTGTAATATGTAATTATTTTTAAAGTCTGCTTAAGCAAATTAATTGATCGAATGAACGAAGGTTAAACGGATTGGTAATTTTGCGGTAAACTGCAAATGAAATTCTGAAAATTTTAACCGAACTTGCCTATAAATGTTAACTAGTCAATGAAAGGGAACAAGTTATGAAGTCTAAAGCCCTCTTGACTATATTGATGCACCGGATGTGTCCATTCCAGCAAATGCGTCAGAGAATGAAACCATGACCTTTGTCTTATGATTTTATGAATTGATTTAGTAGTTTTAATTTGTCTGAACTTGACTCAAGGTAATCATTTTAAATGCATTTTTTCTATTTAATCCTAAATAAACCATACAAAGTCCCTCCTCAACAACCGGCTTAAATTTAATAACCATTAACGAGCTAATTGACTAAAATTTAAGTTTGGAGTACTACTGATATCAAAACTAGTTATTTCAAGGATGTTCATGTAAATGTGTAACGTAACACGTTGACTCGCTCGTGACTGATTGAGAACAATAAAAGTGTCGAAATGATTAAAAGTACTTATCAGGAGTGCGTGAACATGAACAATGCTAAAATAGCTTTATATACTAAGCCCTATTCGATAAAAAATCCTTTCCAATTGCTTCCGATTGTCTTTCAGTGAAGGATCAGTCAAAACCGTTTCAAATTTTTTTGTCATTCTTTTCTTTTTTTATTTTTATAAGAAATGGGTGAAAATTATTTTGGGTGGGTTGATTATGCAGTCGTTGGTGGAACACTGTTATTTTCAGTATTAATAGGAGTTTATTATGGAGTGATAGCCAAACAAGCCACTTCTGAAGATCTCCTTGTTGGTGGGCGTCAAATGAGTATTGTCCCAATTGCAATATCTATGCTGGTAACTTATTTGTCTGCAGTTACTGTGCTTGGTAAGTTCAAATTAATTTTCAAAAAATATGCACTCATCGAACTTTTTCAGAATTTTAAATGTTTGTACAGGATACCCTGCGGAAGTGTACAATCATGGGATACAAATTTTTATGAACACAATCACCTACATTGTCTTTGTACCGTTTAGCGTGTATTTTTTTATGACGGTTTTCTACAAAATGAAACTTACGAGTGTGTACGAAGTAAGTTTTCTATTAGAAAATTCGGATGAATGATGATGACTGAATTTCCGACATGAAATTGATCTATTTTCAACAGTATCTTGAGTATCGGTTTGAGTCAACTTTTGTAAGATGCTTCGCCGCATTCATTTTCATTTTACAAATGTCTGTTCTGATGGGAGTTTGTCTTTATGCTCCGTCCATTGCCCTGAAATCTTTCATTGGATTTGAAGTTTGGATGTCTGTGATAGGACTAGGACTTTGTGCCACGGTTTACACTTCAATGGTAACTTAAATCATAATTATCAGATTACAGGGCTTAAATTCTTTTTAGGAATATAAGAGAAAGTGAATAATACATTGACGGAATTTTTAATTCAGCTTTCATTAATTTGAACAGGGAGGACTGAAAGCAGTCGTTTGGGTAAGTACAGCAATTAACCCAGTAAAAGTCTTATCGTAAATGAACACATCTCTTAACTGTGCATTTCCATGGTTCTTTAATAGACAGATGTTTTTCAACTTGCCATGATGTTGGCTGGATTAATTGCTATTATTATTCAAGGATTCATATCGTCTGGTGGAGTTTCTGAGGCATTCAGAAAGGCCGGTGACCGAGGGAGACTAGTCCTTATGGAGTAAATTTCTCTTTATTTATTGAGCACTTATTTCTTGCCATATAACTTTGGTTTAGCTTCTACGTGGAAACCATGCGAAATGTCCTTATTTATGAGAGAAAGTCCTGTTTGCGCAGTTGAACATACTTTGATCCAGACTTGTTAAATGATTTTAGTAGAAACTGCGTGGACTAAATATGCGAATTCGTTACCCATACACGAATTATACATTATTAGTATTTTCACAAACTCTAAGCAAATGTAAATAAGATGTTCAAACGTTCCCAATGTTCAAGCTCATTTATCTTTAGCAATGATTTAACCTCAATTTTTAATTTTCAGTTTCAGCGTAGACCCTTTTATGCGTCACAACGTTTTGAACATTGTCCTCGGCCAAGGTTTCACAATTTTTTGCCTCTACGGAACTCATCAACCTCAAGTTCAACGATACTGCAGTTTACCCACGTTGAAGGATGCGATCAAGTAAAATATAATTCTGTATTAATTTCGCAATCATAAGCATGTTATTCGTACGAAAGCCAGATCTACTCGATCAGAAACCAGCACGGCGAAATACTACAAAAAGCAACGACGGAACTGATTTAACATTCGTTAAAGTTTTGGTTCGATACAAAAAAATTATAAAACATTCCACCCGAGCGCTACATATATATTCTTTTCAAACCTCTAGAAATATGCTGGCAAGTAATTGCAAAACGGAAAAATCCATTTTATCTTTCATGATGGAATGAATATTTCAAACTGACATGGCCTTTCTTATGAATGGATTATCTTTGTGAACTAGGGCCACCGCCTTTGGAATACCCCTGAGTGTATTCACAATCGGAACATGTCTTTTAGCTGGCGTCGTCATATTTTCTACTTATGACGGGTGTGATCCAATGCTCGTTGGAAAAATCCCTGTCGTTGACATCATTGTACCACATTTTGTGAAGGATAAGTTGGGATTCATTCCAGGGATGATGGGACTTTTCACTGCATGTGTATTCAGTGCATCTCTCAGGTACGAATTGACTGCAATGAAATTCATGACCGCGCTTACTCCATATTTATAAATAACTTCAAATGTAGCACTTTGTCCTCTGGGCTAAACTCGCTAGCTGCTGTTACATGGGAGGACTTTATGGCCAAGATTCCAGGATTCCCAGAACTTCGGTCCGATGTCAGAGCCGGTATCATCCGCTTTCTCGGTATGTTTACTCATATTCGGTGATATCAATATGAATTAACCTTTTTCTAATTCTGAATTGAAATTTTCAGCGGTATGGTATGGAATGTTGAGTATAGCTTTGGCTTTTGTGGCTCAACACATGGGTTCAATTCTACCAGCAACAATCACAGCGCTGGGAGCTTTGAGTGGTCCACTCGGAGCCATTTTTGTGATGGGACTCCTGATGCCATTCATAAATCGCAAAGTAACTTGATTTCATGCTCCACGAATTTAGCAATTATTGTTCAAATTTTTTAAAATATTTTGTATTTGACCATAGGGTGCAATTGTAGGAATGACCTCTGGTTTTGTAATCATGTGTTGGATTACCGTTGGAGCTTTCAGATTGGGAAAGTCTCACATTCCACTTCCAGTTAGTGATCCGGATGATGAATGTCTTGCAGGGCTAAACATCACATTCACGCCTAAGAATATAACCATGAAACCTGAAATGTAAGAAAATAGTAAACGTAATTTATCAAAAGTTGTACCTCTTTTGTAATTTTCCTATCTAATATATTCTTCCTATTTAGAGAATGGCCAGAGAAAATTTACACAATTTCGTAAGTAATCTTAAATATACATTCTGTGCTAAATTGAATTTGTACAAATCGTTCTACATTGTGGCTTCCTTAGGTACATCACGTACTCATTTGTCGGTGGAATGATAACTTTCATTATCTCGAGCATTGTTAGTGTTGCTACTGGAGGTAAAAAATCCTTTTCTTTCAATTTACTTGACTAATGAACATTGACTTCCTAACTACGTAAAATGTTTGCACTTCATAGGAATTCAAGGTGCTAAGGATATTGATAGCAAGTATTTGCACCCTCTACTACGAAGAGGACGAAAGACTGCTATGTTATGCACGGCCAGTACAAAGGATGCCAATTTTAATTATTCTGAAAAACACGTCGACCGAATTGCACCAACATTTGTACGATATGAATCAGTTTCAACCAGTGAGCGGACGAGTACTACCCCTGACACTCCGGGCTATCCCGGAAGTCCAACGGAAAGGCCATTGTTATACAGAATGCCATCTTACGATAGGAGATGAGACGGAGAGGAGGTTTTTCTGTCTCATATTGTTTCATCAAGCTCTTCATTCCATGCTAAGCAACTCTTTTCAGAAATAAACTTTAAGGAATTTTAAGAAATGAAAATTCGTCATTGGTTTCCATTATTTTTTTGTAAAAGAAATACAGACACATAACCCCGCCTGACTGACCATTCACACGAAAAATCTTTAAAATTACAACAAACTCAGAATTATCTATGCACATTCCATTTTATTGTCATTGCAGAACTTTTAAGTGCAATAATTCAGATTAATCGGTAGATTTTAGTTTGTCACACTTTAGAATGACTTCTGTTCCTCATTCGTGACGTGGTGAAGGTACGATGAATTGGATTTATTTAATGAGAAACTTCAGGCCTAGACCGCTGTGCTATTCCGCTTGTTCAACAATGCAGCCTCCTGACTCTTTTTAACTTCCCTTGCGTGCACGTAGTTTATAGGAAAACATATTAGTCCAGCAAAGGCCATTACTGCACCAGCAAAGTAAAAAGTCACATCATAGCTTCTTGTTGTTTCAAAAAGAAACCCTGTAAAATATATGAATAAAATTAGAACGGTTTTCAAGAAACAAGTAAATGTCAGCTAATTATTTTATATTTTATTCATTGACCTGCAAAGGGGCTCCCAGCTAGAGCACAAATCCCTTGGAATAGTAGAGTAAGACCAAATGCATTTGTGAGCTTATTTAGCCCCAAAAATTGTACAAGAATGATTGAACGAAGAGAAATCACGCAAGCTGAAATGATGATAAAATATACAAATATATTACAATTACAAAACACTATAAAAAATGCTAGTACAATATCAATACTACATGGTAACAAATATCACATCATTAGTAAGAAACAACAGGCCAAAGACCCACGGCGAATCTTACCGAGACAAATCCCAAAGATTCCAGAATAAATGACCAACAGAGCATATATCTTTAGAAAAGGAACTGAAGCTGTCAATAGACCAGCGATTAACAAGGCCATGTTACTTAGAACGACGATATGTTTTCCAAGTCGATCAGCTATCATTCCAATAACAATTCTGCCAATCGTATTTGTTATTCCGATTATTGCGATCAATAATGACGCTTCATCCATTGTGAATTTATAATCTTTTCTGCCAGGAGTAATTTCAATACGTGTAACCAGTTCTAAAAAGTTAAATATACAACGGTTCGATTATTATCAAAAACTTCGGTAATTAATACAAACTTAACAAATAATAAGGTTCAAACTGGATATGTTCCAAAAATTCCTTGGAGTAATTTTAGAGGCTCAGAAAAGGAGATCTAGCCATCTCAGTTGAATAACAACAATAATTAAGACACACGTGTGATGAATGAGTGAATTAATTTGACGTCATATAATTTCCTCACCGCTTAGATATATGAAAGGAACAAAATAGCCCATCGTCATAGCTGCTCCAGATCCGGCCAGAAGAAGAAATGTCGGTGACTTTAACAGAGAAACGTCCAACATCCTCCTCAGGATACTGCATTCAATCTTGCACTTCCTCTTTCTCTTGGGAGCACCAGGCACCAATTCCGCAGCAACGTCTTCAGCTACAGGGACGGCTTCCCAGGCAATTCCTTCCTCCTATATTGCCCAAAACTTATTTAAGCTCATCCCACGATAAAACATACTATTAAATATGTGGATTACTGCTTCTTCAAATTCTGGGACATTTGAGAAGTTCCCCCCGTAGAAAATACCACTTTGATGGAAAGGATTATTTAGACTTCCAATGTCATTTTTAACCCTAAACACTCTGGATTGGTTAAAATCCGTATTTTCCTCATCAATTAGAAGTAGAATTGTCTTCGGGACTTCAGCATTTGCATCATCACTGTACGCCGTGTTTGTTAGTCTCAAAACCTTACGGTTCCCAGTAGAAGCAACTGTCAAGAAACTCCATTAGTTAGCCTAAGATTGAGTTGATTTTATTTATTACTAGTAAGAAAAACTAACCTGACATGTGTCTGCCAAAATCAGAACCAGAATCCGTGTCGCTTAACAACATTTCATTCACAGTCATCGTCATCGAGGCGATTCTTTCACGGAGCCCTGAATCGGTGCTTAGCCTTTGGGCGGGTCGCACAGTTTTAGGTTTAGAGCCAACTTGACCAAATGTCGGTAGTTTTGCCAGCATACTCGGCCCAGAATCACTTCTTTCTGGTCTGGGAGCCATTGATGCCAAAAAAGCCTCATCCGATTTCGACCCGAGATGAGTAAAGTCACCAGAGGGAGAGTCAGATTCAAATGGTCGCTGGGGAGGGACATAATCTGTAACGGTCTCATTTGAGCCAACTTCAGCAACTTGATCATCGCTTCCAGAGCTTGTCACACCAGCAGCTGAATCAGGGGCTAGACTCGCCCTTTGCTCTTGACGAAGAATATGGGCACTACTTGTAGTCCGAGCGAGATCAAGCAAAGAGCTCAATTTACGATCGTTTCTGATGTTAATAGCTGCAAAAAATAACACGTGCGTAAAAATACTTGGAAGTGCAATGATTGTCTTGTAATACAAACATATGCATATTTTCTTGGACATTTGAGATTAATATGTTGGCCACATCGCTCGGAAGGGTCAAGAATGCCTTTGGGTCAAAAGTGTACACGAATGAATGTGAGAATGAAATACATACCCTCCTTCACAGCCCATGGCTTAAGTGGTCGGTAGACGGCTCCCAAAAAAATACTGCAGGCGAGAATGAGCCCTTGTACTAAAATAGTTCTTGGCCACTCCAACTGAGAAATCAGGAAGTTTGTTAATGGGGGATAAACAAACGTTCCGACACCAGATCCACAAACTGATATGCCCGTAGCTAATGCTCGCTTCCTTTGGAAATAAAACCCAACAGTGACAATGGCGGGGACATAAATGAACCCAAATCCAATTCCCGTAACCACTCCATAACAGACATACAAAGCTGGGACGTTTGGGGTTCCACTTTGGGACAACACATAAGCAACAATGAGTGCTAGGCTAGACAGTGCGCTGCCAATCATAGCCGTGAGGCGAAACCCAATTTTATTAGCCACCATTGAGACGAAAGGTCCTACAAGAATTCCTTATTAGTGATTACCTTAACCAAAAAAACATTATCTTATTTAAGCTTCAACATAACATACCCGACAACAGATTAAACCCCAACATTAATCCAACTATCCATGATACGTCAGCATTGGTAATCCTCGGCTTTGACATTTTTTCTTCAGATTTAACAATGCTCAACAACAAAATCCCAGAAGAATTTATGGTCCCATCAACAACCAAATTACTCAAGAAGGCCGCCATCACCCTATGAATGAAATTGTCATTCGAAATATATGGTTAAACAATTTGATCACTTATTACATAAATTTTCATTGTCAAGTTCTTACACAACCCAACCCCAACCACCATCTGGGGCTACGATAATATCCTCTGGGCGGATTTCAATGTTATCAGGTCCAATAATCTACATCGAAAATAAAATAAAATAGTATTAACGCCCAGTAGAACAATACAAAGTGATAATCTCCAATTTCTCAACTCGGAGATGGCGTGTATCATTTTTGATAGCACAACAACATTCTTCTCACTCAACGGAAACAATGATGGATCGGTGGTTGACGAATTTATAAATATATCTTACAATTAGTATTTTTAATAATTAATAATTAGATTTAGTTACAATGACGGGTAACTTGGATTCCTCCTCGATGAACCAACTGTTCCTTCGTTCTCGCTGCTCAGGATTTGGCTCCTCGGGCTCGGGTTCGGCTTCGGGTTCTGGTTCAGGATCAGGTCCTCCTTGGACCATGGAAGCAATGATAGCCCGTTGCTCATCTGTCAACTCCCGTTCATATCGAATACTACTGGATGACCCAGGGACTTCTCCCACGTCAAAACTCTCGTCACTCATTCTGCCAGTCACGGTGAACCTTTGGAAAAATGGAGAGAAATGATTCCTAGGAGCTCATCTTTTAGTAAGAAAATCCCAGAGTAACAAAACTACAAAAATTGCTCTAACATTCATAACGTTTCCCTCAGATAAGGATGACATAGCAACCAATAACTCCACTCCATTTTTCGCAGAATCAATGAAGGAAATTGATCGATTTATTTTTTTATCAATATGAAAGAGCGACAATTAGGCAATTCATATTCGTATATATATTTTTTTATTCACTTTCGCGTAACCCCTGCCTAAATATAATTCAATCAACCCGATAATATAATTTGACAACGAGGATGCCAGAAAAGTGTTGCCGTGCAAAATAAATCACTTTAGTCTGCTAATGCTTGGCTGATAGGACGACATTAAATTAAATTACTATTTTACAATAATTTCTATCGACAATCGCTGATTTTCCGTGCAATAAAATTGGCCGCGCATCGAATTTTTGCAATGTATGGCGGGACCAGAAAACGAACTATGTTGTTATTTCTATTGTTTGGTAACCGTGGGCTCTCCTTAGTAGAACATTAGCTAAAACAAGCGTAAAACCTCCTTGAATGATCTTCTTCGTGTGGGAGTGTGGGACTCACCTGAGTTGAGCTGCGGTTGGATGACGAAGGACAGCTTCCAAGACACGGGAGGCTAACCAATCAGCTACGACCGTGAAGCGTCGAGCCAATGAGACGCGCCCAAGAATGGGGGCCACTCAAATTTTACACAACTATTTATTTCTTGTAGCGTTTTTTCACTCCCGAGCCGAGACTGCCATTTTTGTTTAGAAGAGACAAAGACAAATCTGAAAACTCTAATTGGGTCAAAAATTATAAATTTTAGAAAAGGTGAATTCGGGGTAAAGAAATTGACTGGCTAGGAGTTGTTATTTTACGGTTTGCGTTGGATTGTGCCATAGCAATAATGTTTGGCGTGTACTTTTTTTAAAAATATTTTGTCCGAATCGGATTTTATAATAACCCGAATTGTACAGTTCAGAGCGAAAATCAACCGTGACGCCTTAGACGTAACACACAAGAACCTCCATTATGCTGAAAATTCAAAGACTGAAGTCAAAATCAATTACCTGAAAGAAAAGCTTTACAAATATGACATACATCGAGAAATGACAAAGTTTGTTTTTAATTAACTAAAGTCTGAAAGAAAGTACTGATGAAGAAAAACTGAGGTTTATGTAGTAACATTTCGAAGAGAAGAATTGAGATCATTGTTTCTGGAAACGATGCCTAGGGAGACTTTTTAGAAGTTAACAGGAATTATATAACTTGAAAAACGCTCGACATTACAAATAAATTGTAAGCAGAATGAAAGCAGCATTAATATTCCTGTTTGTCTCTTTCTCTTTCTACGTAATTTGCGCAACCCGTTATTTATACATCAACCAGCATTCGTGTGAGTTCAGAGTGAAGAAATGCTTGTCAAGTATATATATATATTCTGTCAATGTAAATTTTAATCCTTAACCCGAGTCGTTAAATTTTGTGAAGAATTGAAGGACTTAATCAAGAAGAATTAGCATTAGATTTGTGGTGGTCAAGTAGTTGGTAGGGGACTTCAATTATCCCATATCATCATCATATTCAGTATTTCGGCATGCACATTTCTTAAAATCGTTTCTTTAACATTTGCCATTTTAACGAAAGTCAAATCCAATTCATTTGAATAAAATCCAATGATAATCATTCAAATACATTACAAAAGGGCCAGAAAAAATTCACAAAAATTCCCAAGTCATTATGTCCACTATTGCGCCTGAACCCCTATGCATGTAAAATCGAGGCATTATCGTACCACCAGAATACCAACTTTACCAAATGCAATTTATTTGAACAAAGTGCGATGATAATCATTCGAATTCTTTATAAAAGGGTAAAAAGAAACTGACAAAAATTCCCGAGTCATTCTGTGCACTATTGCACCTGAACCAATGTACCCTCAAAATCCAGGTTTTATCGTAGCACCACCAGAACACCAGGTTAACCCAGTACGACCGGTATTCGAGAGATTTCGGCAGGCACTGATTTTGTTAAACAAGTATTGAAAATTGTTTTGAGCGATCTCGTTCAAATGACATTCAAATATGATTTTAATATCTAATTTCCTGAAAACTGTCCCCAAATTCTCTGCACAAAAGGTTTTCCCAAACTAAAATCCTCAAAGTGTCAATTTGAAAGTTGACCTCCTTGTCAAACAACGAGCCCGGAAAAGTTTGGTGCCAATATATACATGCATGTACTTCTGGAGAATTCATATTGATTGGAATGAAAACATTTAAAGCGATAAATATGTATATATCGGGTGCACGTGTAAAACTCATATAAAATTGGATTTACTCAGTTATCTAATCAACTGCACGGAATACAAAGCAAAGGGATCACGTTTTAAATTGTGTACTTTAATGATAAGTTGGATAAACTCGCCTAAATTTTATGGGATCAATTTAATTCAATGAAGAAGAATTATTTCATTCAGGAAACAGTATTCCAGCAGATATTGTCCACAGAAAGTGTTAAACTCGACTGGTAGTCGTTTTATTGAAAGTGAATTGAAATTAAAAAATTTACAAAGAATTCTACAATGGTAATGTCCGGTGTGAATCATTTTGGAATTGTGGACTACATTGTCGTTATAGCCACACTTTTGGTTTCTCTCGGGATTGGGGTTTATTACGCATCGATCAGGTAGACCAAGGAAAATTGCTACCGAAATTAAAAGTTTAATTAAATAGACCATGTCGTTAATTACTGCTTTCAAAATAGTAAAAACACGACAGAGGATCTCCTGGTCGGTGGCCGAGGGTTAGGACCAATTCCAGTTGCTGCTTCAATTTTAGTCACATACCTCTCCGCGGTTAGCATTCTGGGTAAGTGACTATTAAAATTAGTAGAAGTGCATTATGCCAAGTATTTTTGGTTAGTTCAGTCCTAGACCTCATAATTTAAACAATGGATGACGAAAAGAATTGATTTTTGCATAATAATCGGAATTAGCCGTTTTTAGCAAGAACGCCTTAAATTAATTCATCGCTACTGGACAGGGGTAGTTCTTCTAACATTTGTATAGTTGTGTGCGAGTTATATTCTGCCTTCTAAAATATTAGCAATTTTGGACTGGTTCATCGAGAATTGAACGAGAGTTAGAAAAGGCAGGCCTACATGTATTGTTTTTTGTTGCTCAAGCTATGGCAGATCGTCATAAACGAATTGGAAATACATTCGAATTAATTGCATTCTGATGCAAAAGATTATCGGAGAGAGAAAGTTCGAAATCAAATTAAATTGATGGCAATGGTAATTATATGCCATTCATCCCACTCTATAGAAATAAATTGGTGACCATGCTGCCCTGCAAGGCTTAAAGATACCACAAACTGCAAATAATTTTTGACGCCAATCTTCCAGTAGCCGGTAAATTATCAGTTCAGAGGGATTATTCACCGAAGATAATTGTTCTCAACTTTTTAATCCTTTGCATGTGGTTTTTGAGTGTTGAGTGAAACCTGCAATACGGGCAATATATATGCAATAATAAATCCGCGTGGGATATTGCCGATAATCTCAACGCGCACGCAGTATTTATTTATTTACTTAAACTAAGACTCCTGCATACACTTCGGGAATCTAAAGTGATTTGAAATCTCTATTTGACTTTATACTTTATGTGCGAATTCTAATGTGCTGTCAGTTGGTTCATTATCTGCAAACATTTACACCAAGAAATTATTGAATTGCGATGATACGAGTCAATCATGGTCTAATTATAATGCACACTACGGCTTACGATCTGATTTAAGAAATAATGTAACATGACACATACTTAAATAATCAGGAAATCATACAGTAGCGAATGGCCTTGGAAAATTCCTAGTTCGCGTTAATAAAACAAATAAAACAACTTTTTTCACAATGGTAGTTTGATACGGCCGTGAATAGATTGAATATTATGAACCTATCTGATTTCATTATGAGAAATTTAAGATAAATCGATCCGGAATAAATAAAAAAGTATAGCATATCTTAATCGAATTTTGTTGAAACAATAGAAATGCCTATTAGTGAATATTTGCAAGTAGATTTATATTTTATTTTGCTATTGCACTCTTAATTATTCCATAGCTTTCTCAACGTACTAATTTCTAATAAATCAATCTGTCCAGGTTTTCCGGCCGAGGTGTTTTACAATGGGATTGAAATTTTTATCATGACACTAATATCTGTGGTATTGACACCAATCAGTGCATACTTATTTGTGCCCACCCTTTACAGATTGAAGTTAACGAGTGTTTACAGTGTAAGTATTTTTCTGTATTGTTTCTTCTATTTTTAATTGAGAATTTCAGATCGCATGCAAAACTTCTAATTGTAGCTGATTTTAACTTCTACGTTCTTATTTTAAATTAGCACTGCCCAAAGCCTGGTACAAAAAATACGTACCTTCAAATTGTATTAAATGCAGATGCAGAAATTAGATGCTTTCCGGCATTTTATCTGTGAATCTATGAAATAATATTTCTGAACTTTCTTAGTACTTGGAGATGCGATTTGACTGTTTGATTACGAGACGTTTGGCTGCCTTCATTTTCATTCTTCAAGTTGTAATTGTCATGGGCGTTATTTTATTTGCCCCAAGCATCGCAATTGAGGCATTAATGGGCATTCCAATGTGGATGAGCATAATTGCGATCGGAGTGTCTGGAACAATCTACACATCTGTTGTAAATTCATAAATACCTAATCTTTAATCCAGACAGACGTTCTTTATTAGAATATTTACAAAACATAAAATGTGTGTGTGTGTAGGGTGGTCTAAAAGCCGTGATTTGGACAGACGTTTTCCAACTCGTTATGATTCTAACTGGCATGATAACTGTAATGACGAAGGGATTTATGTCTGCTGGTGGAATTGGAAAAGCATTTGAAATTGCTGAACGGAACGGGCGTCTGAATCTATTCAAGTAAACTAAAACTCTCACAATAATGTGTAATTGGTCTAACTTCAAATTCCTAAAATATCTTCTTTATAGCATGGAATTCAATCCTTTCGCTCGCCATAACACGATCAACTTTCTCTTAGGTACGCTGAAAACGACTCCACCAGATATTTTGGCCAATTCTAGTCTATTAATTTATCCAATGTATCCGTGTATCCCATCTTCCCTTTCCCTGAATATCGATTTCATTTTAATGTGTGAATTAAAATAATGACCAATTAATGAATACCAGCTGATTGTGTGTGCAGGTTATGGATTCGCTCACTTGGTCTTCGCTGGAACCCATCAACCACAAGTTCAGCGATACTCCAGTTTACCAAATCTACAGACAGCATTTAAGTACGTTCAAATGACAATGGCACTAAAATATGTGGGCAAAATCTGTACAAAATTTGCGCCGTATGGCACGAATATCACTTGTAGAAACTTTCATATTTTTAATCCTAAAATACGTTAGGATTTGTAAAATTTTATAGTACAGTGGCAACTGCAATACTTCGGCATTGGCATTTTTCCCAGTTTTAATAAACAATCTTGAATTGCAGGGGAATTCTCTTCACTATCCCATTGAACATATTCACCAATATTCTCATTATGTTGACTGGTATTGCGATCTTTGCCACTTATTATGATTGTGACCCACTTCAAACAAAAGAGATCCGTAAACGTGATGGAATAGTGTCTCATTTTGTGACCCAGGAACTTTCTAATATTCCAGGGATGCTTGGACTTTTCATTGCAGTTATCTTTAGTGCTGTTCTCTCGTAAGTGATTCAAACTTTAGATTGGCAAGATGAATTTTAGGACTCATGAAAATCACATGAATGTGAAAGGAATTTATAATCACTGAAATATTTTTCCAATGAAAAAAATTCTTACAGGACAATATCTTCTGCACTGAACTCGCTTGCAGCGGTTACGTGGGAGGATTACTTTTCCAGAATTGAATATTTTGCAAAAATGGGGCCCACAGGACAGGCTAACACATCCAGAATTTTATGTGTGTAATATAATATTTTCAAGACTACGAAGGTGTTATTTCCCCAGTTTCATCTTTTTATTTTTTTGCAGCCGCATTTTACGGAATTCTGATAATATGTTTGGCATTTTTCGCCATAAATTTGGGGCCTCTCGTACCCATGATATTCACAGCCATTGGAGCAACAAACGGTCCACTTGGTGCCGTCTTTATACTTGGACTCTTTATGCCGTTCGTAAACAGATATGTAAGTGTTTTTAACATTCCTTGCAATAATTGAGATTATCATCCTGTTTATAATTTAGGGAGCGATTTCTGGTATGGTTACTGGACTCTCAACTATGCTCTTCATTGCAATAAAATCATACTTCTTTGGCCTGGACAAATTGCACAGTCAACTTCCAACTAGTATTGATGGGTGTGAAGCTAAAGGAGTTACATTCAACGAGACCAGACCGCCCATCTACTTTGTTCCTGATGAAGTGACGTGAGTACAGAAAATAAAATATTTCGTTATTTTTCCATTTCATATTCCTTAACGCTCCCGTACATCTTGACAACTGTAATGGTAAGATTATGTCCATATTTTGATGTCGGTTTATTTTATCTTCAGAGAATGGCCCACAAAGCTTTACACGTTGTCCTATCTACTCTACACTGTCATCGGAGCAGTCATTACTATGCTAGTCGCCATAATAGTCAGCACATTAACCGGAGGTAAAGTCATTTATTTTGAAGACTGAACGATTATTTTAAGATCGTGGTTTGGTTAAAAATTATGATCTTGCACTATTAAGGTTGGAGCCATTCGAAGTCAGTAAACCCGAAACTACTTCATCCATGGTTACGAAGATCAACCTGTTGTACTAGTCCAGAAGAATCGGATCTTAAAGTGCCGGCAGTAGATTGCAAAAAAGTTGATCGTATTTCACAATATCATACATCCTCACATTCATATACTTATTACCCTAAATACAAGTATGACGTAATCCCAACGACTGCAGTTGACAACAAAGATAAACCAAAAGTTTAAAATAGGTATTAAATAGTGATCAAATTATGCAGGATTTGCTTAGTAATAGTATTTAGAAACTACACACACACTGTCCATTCCAAGTCGTTAAGCTAAAAGTGTTCCTAAGAAACTCGTGAAAATTGATGTCATTCAGAACTGAACAAGTTTTCTGGAATATTTAAGATACTGTGTTTGGTGAAATAAATAAAATTTAATTTATTAAGAATAGTTTCAGAGTTTGAGCAACATGTTTAATAAATGTAATAGTTATTAATTTTTTAAGGAAAGTATTAGCACGTATTGAATTGAATGGATAAAGTTTGAAGGCAGTGTATTAGGAACTTGTAAATTATGCCCTCAACTAATTGTAAATAATATCATTGCTTCGAGGGGGCGGTTCATATGGCACTGCACTCAATTAACAGTAAGATGAATAAATCCTAAATCAAATTCCATCTTTTCAGTCTTCTTCACTACTATAAGTTATGATTCTGCGACGTTGTTTCGTATTCTTAGCTGGAGCAGGTACGTTAGCTGGAGGAATAATACGTCTCGACCGTAATCGTTTTGTGCAAGGTAGTGGAGGCTTATCAGTGACAGAGCTTCTTGTTTCTTTCAAGTGGTCATTCAAACACCAATCAAGTTCCTCATTTTCTAATTCTAAATCCTCTTGAGCACAGATCATGGCTTGTGTGTAAACACCAATGTCAGTATATTCGACTTCATTTTCAGGCACACAGAAGGAGTCCTGAAGGATACAAACACGACAGGTTTTAAAATTTTGATAAAATTTTTAAAGTAATTGAGTGATCAATCAATGAAAACTTACTGGTTCGTATTCATTGTCCCAACTGCGACTCAGACCGTCCGCGGCAGGTGGTAATGGCTTTTCACGCCCGGGTGGGATTGGTACAACATCTTTGATAGATCTCATGTATCGCACCTGTTGCCTGCAAAATGTTAATCAACTTTAGATTCCATGTGCATTCGGTTCCAACTAATTTCGAACAGTTAAAATTTTAATTGAACTCACGACTCTGTCACTATTTCAGAGAACTCCTCATCAACAAATGACGCATCGAATTCATCTAGTGCCGTGTCCGACAAATCATCATCCTCATCAGCGGTGGAATCATCTGTTCCACTGACTTCTGCTTCATCCCTCACAAATGGATTTTTGTTTGGACGCTTTCGTTTCTTTCTTCTTTTACGAGATGGATTCACGACCGGTCTCGGGGCCTGTGATTGTATAATTGAGCCTAAATCTTCGTCAAATTCATCAGAAGAGAGCGATAATACATCAGGTGCAGGCTTCTTAAACTGGAAGCATTTTTTGGGTGTGCTTTGGTTTATTTTAGAAGTTGTGATACTCCTGTTCGGTGTGGAAGCCAAAAATGTACTCGTGGTACTTGTGGAAGTTATCTTTCTTGGTGCCCTGTTTCTACTCAAAGGTTTAGGTTTCGCAAAGTCTTTTGTGTAATTACTTGTACTGTACCAACCATTTTCAGATATTACAGGAGGGGGTGCCCAAGGAGCACCACGCTTGCTAGAATTACTAACAGTTGTCGGAATGCTTGGTTTTAACTTGAAGTCATTTGATGAAATGTTATTCAATGGTGTTGTCGATGTTTTGGGTTTGAATGTAAACTTGGGCTTAGGTGTGTTGAAATCCTTCTCATGGTTCCAAATTTCATTGCAGTGAAAGTGATTGTTGATCGGATCATTTTGGGTAGGAGATCTTGAAGTACTAGGCTGTGGCTCAGAAAGTTTTGAAATATTGGGTGAGATGGGAATATTCGCACGGCTGTTGATCACATCGTTATGCGTAGCTGATCTTAAAGTACTGGGTTTTTTCTCCGGAAGTTTGAAATTGTTTGTTGCGACAGGAACAGTTGGCTGCTTCCTATGATTATCCAAGACCGTTGCACTTTTAACCGAAGTCGTTGGAATGCTTAACTCGTCCAAAACTAAAGCACGCTTAACAGACGGTTTTGTAAATTTAAACCTTTTACGCAAGGGCGGTTCCGGTTCCGGTGTACGTTCCAATATATCAGGGCTCTCAGCGACCACGACAATTTCATTACGAGGTGGTGTTCGAGGAGGTGTCTTTACGGGAAGAGTCCATGACGAAGGGTTCAATACATTTGGCTGTGAAATCTTTGTTTGGTCCGGATATTTCGTTCCGACAGCATTTGTAAGTGCAGCTGGTTGGACAAGTTTTTTCGCAATTGGTTTCGAAACTTTTGATTCTTTAGAAGTTTCCCCTACAACATTTGCACCTGATGCTGGTTGGAACTTTGGTTTCTTTGCAGGTGGTTCCGAGACCTTCGTCATTTGTGAATATTCCAAGCCTATAACGTTTTTAACCGAAACCGGCGATGGCAGGTTCGAGCAGAAAGGTGGAATTGTACAATTGACAGGATCACGCCTCAAAGATGGGTTTTCCTTGAACTGAAACTTCTTGCCTGGTGTGGGATTATGATTCCTCATTGGTCGCCTTGAAAGAGGTTTTCGTATTGGGGATGGTGAGAAAATATCTTTCGAACTATTTGAATCAGTTGGACTAGGTTCCATTGCTTTAAACTCGTCACTAAGTCTTGAAAACCCTCTCTTCGGGGTACTAAACACAGGTAAAATTGCAGAAGATGCTTCAGGCTTTATCGTAGAACTTCCGTTAGATTCTTCGGCAACATTAGTTTTGGGTGGAGATGGTGGTTCACAAACAAAACGGACAAACTCATCTTCTTTAATAAGTCGAACTCGGCCTGTGCTCTGACTTCGTTGTGAACCTCTAATGATAGTTTTGAAAGCTTCTTCACTAGTTGTACTCGAGTCGCCATCATCATCATCGTCAATGCATATCACATTATCATCGTCGTCACTCGCCGCAATAACACCTCGTTCTTCTTCAAAATTATCCTGTTCTGGATATTGGTTCCCATCTTCGTTAACGATAGGTCCGCAAATGTCTGGCAGACCTCCGGACCAATCTTCATCAAAAAATGGATCATTTTCCTCGAAAACAAAACAATTGTTCAGGTCAGGATTCTCTACTTGTTTGCTCGGCGAAGAGAACAAAGTCGGGCTGTTGACACATTTAGACGAATTGTGGTCCGGCCTGGTTTGTCCGTTCTGAAAAGAGTTGTTCTCATTGTCGTTGTTTCTCATTGTGAACTGGAGTGAATTATTGAGATGACTATTGTTGACAGGGTCTGGGTCAGGGTCTCTCCAAGCCTCGTCGTCCATATTACATCCAAAATAATCTGCAATCGGAAGGCCACAGCCACAATGATCCGAAGCAGGACCCAGCATATAAACCGCATTCAATTTCTCTTTCAAGCCTTGCAACTCAGAAGATCTGACCAAAATATCTTCATAATTCAGTTCATTGAATTCCGGTAACCATTTAATTTTAGGGACTTTTGGAATAAAAATACATTCCGCGACTGAGTTCTTATCATTATCTTTTACACCGAATATATCGCATAGTAATTTGTAGTCGTTGTCCACGTTAACGTCATGGCTAATTTTCATGTCAGGTACATCTTCGATAATAACACAGTCCGAATAATTCAATTTCTCTGGCTCACGCTTGGGTTTGTCTTCAGTAGTTTTAAAGACGCACAATTCATTCCCATTTTTTGTCGCTAGTACGCACTGACGGCCTCGTTCAATATTCTGAACATTCTGATCATTCGAATGGTGTGAGTTTGAAGCAGATGCAGCATTTCGACCAGCGTGTTCCTTACGCTTTGTACCTCGTTTCACAGCTTCAGTCTTCTTGTTTTTCTTTTTTCCTTTTTGTTCAAAATCCACATCTGCAGAGAAAAAAGAAACATGAAAAATAGAAAACCACTGTAACTAATGAAAACAAGATCGAAAACATTTTTTAATTAAAAAGTCATGTAACCTTTACCTTCTTGAATTTCGTCGATTTGAATTTCCGGAGTGTCGGGCTCATGACTGAATTTTTCTTGATTGTTTTTCTGCTCTGACGACAGAATGATTTCCATTTTATAGCATTGCGGTTCAACTCCTATGAGAATAAAAGTTATCAATCATGATAGTAAATATTCAAAACTAATTCAAAAATAGAGTAATGTTTGTGCTGGCTAACCTGCTGGGACCATTCGGGGACTGTATTTGTATAAATACGGTTGTAGTTTACTAGCATCAATAATGGTTTTGCTAATGCTGCTGTGTTGATGAACACTTTGACTATAACTCTGAAATTTCATTAAGAAAAGATAAGTGATTTGAAGTATAATACGCGAATTCGTATTCGAAAAATTCAGATTTACCTTTTCCTCCTTGCCTTGTGTCAGTAGAAATATCGTTTTCCCTTGCCTTTGCCTTCCTGTTCTACCCATCCTTTGAACCAAACGTGTTGGCGATTTATTTGCATCGAAACAAATTATCAAATCCACTTCTCCAATGTCAAGTCCTTCCTCACCAACACAAGTGGAAACCAGAACATTGAACTGACCGTCACGAAAACTCTGGACAACTTGAACCTGATCCTTTTGCTTCAACCCACGTCCACCACCACCAGTTTTGGCTTGGCCAATAAATACCATTGGCTTTACTAATGGGCGCAAGGAATTTAACATATTTCCGATTTCTTGAACACTGTCTCGATACTGTCATAAAGTAAGAAAATATAATTAGATTCTGTCCATTTTGAGAATAGGTATCTGTCATTTTTAAGAAAGATCACTGATAACAAAATTGGTGTCAAATCTAGTGCCTGCTCAGAAACATAAAAATGTTAGTCAAAAATCAAATTGCTTTTACAAGTCCACTGTTTAAGTTTACAAGAACATGATTTTCTGTTTCGCAAAACCGTGATAATGTTTATAGTAATATTAGTGACCGTTACTGCTATTCTTTACCTGACTAAATATCATGACTCGAGTTGACTTTTCTGTTGACTGGAAACTATGAAAGTGTTTTACTATCAAATCCTTCAATACTCTCATCTTGGGATGACTTGAAAGGTAATCAGCATCTTCATTCAAATCAGGAAGCGTAGAGTTTTTTGAAAACTAAATAATAAAATGTCCTTCAAATTAAAAGGAGACTCGTAGAGTTATGTTATATGATCACATACACTGGTAAAGAGTCCATTATTGCTGACATCAAATCTTGAATTCTCAATGGAGATATTTAATTTGGATTGAACAGTGCTCAGAATTTCTTCGGCATTTGTATTTTTTCTCAATTCAGCTGCTACCGCTGGTGTACCCTTCTCTTTGTTCAAAACACCTGTTAAAGTACAATATTATTGTAAAGACAAACTCGTTGTTTTGAAATAATGCTAAAATAATTTGTTTACCGAATAGGAATGAGTAGAAAGATCGAAGTCCATGTATAACAAGTAATTCAATTGCATGGGCAAGTGTAATACAAGTTGCAAAATCTACTTCTATGTAGCCACGCTCCCAGTTTCGTAGTGCACTTGGCGGATTGGCACGATACAATTCTCTTGCCCTCAACAACTGTGAAACTTATTTGATTTTAATTGAATCTTCTTAAAAAAAATCATATGAATTAACAATACCTGAAATTGTGTGAATGAAGAACCATCGCGTCCAAACAAAACATTCAATTTCATAAGTTTCCCTGTGTAATGTTGGAATATCTATGGAGAAAAAATTCGTTAAAATAGTGCAAAACATCTGGTCAAATTAGAAATATGAAATCAACTTTACCAATATGAAATATACTTACTTCTATGACTTGATCGAAGACGGAAGTTAAGTTGTGATCCAATGGTACTACGATTTTCTCCACTTCTTTTTGATGAGTGTAAGGGAGAATATCTGGTGAATTTTCACTACGAAGCTCAACTTTCGATATCACCAGATTTTTGAAAACCTGAAAACAAATTACACAAGACATTAGGCGTAAATGTTTAGGCGGAGTTGAGTTTATAAAACTTCGAATGATTGTTTTACTTCTTGAACAGCAGTGATATCAGTGCCGGGTGTCGCACTCAATGCCAATATACGAAAATTTTTGTTTTTCTGAGCTATCATTGTAACGGCTTGAACATATGCATGGTTTCCTTGCGCTTTGTGCGCTTCGTCGACAACAATGCAGCGCACTTGCTCCGCCGGACAATACCCACGAGTAAGATCACTCACGAACCTAAAGTCAATTTTAAATATTTTTATTAGGTAGGTTAGTATTTCCGACTTCCTAAACTACAAGTACTTGGCAAATCTTTTTTAAATTAAAACTTACACTTGAGGAGTTAGAAAAAATACGGTCTTGTCTTTCCATATAGCCTCTCGTTTTGCCGGTATTATTTGTCCAGTCAATTCCATCATTTTTGATGGCGCTATTCCCATCAATTCATGACAAGCGTCTAATTGTTGAGTCACTAAAGGTCTAGTCGGTGCCATAAATATAATAAGACTCTTTGGGTACCAACGATGAAAATTGTACATGACCACGGCGGCGATAAAAGTTTTGCCTAATCCTACAAAAAAAATAGAAACCAAGCGTGTACAACCTCTCTACAACTGCAAAACAAAATGGGCGAAACAAGGAATTTATAATTTACTATCGAACCTGTTGGAAGACTGACGAGTGTATTGTTGTATAATGCAGTCTGGACAATATTGAACTGGTAATCCCTCACGGGTTTATTAGTTGGATATATCCATATATCACCTGATACAATTAACACAATTAAATAGAAATACATTTTACTAAAATCTACACGTATTACTAACTCTCAATCAAATTGTCCATACCTGCGGCTTTGTCAAATCCTGGCAAATCTGTTGCAGAATTGATCTCGGCGAACGCCTTTGACACGTCATTGGTTGAAAGTTCAAAGTGACTGCAAGCGTAAATAAATCAAAACAAAATCGTAATTTCAATACCAAAACAGTTGAAAAGATGCAGGATATATTTCTACGAATTAATTCCGATTATGACTTTTAATGTAAAGAATACCTCAAGGCCAGATCACAGATATCATCATCATCATCGTCCTCAAATCCCACATTCGGAGGTTGGTCTTCACCTCGGGTTTTTCCTCTACCTCTTCCTGTACCACGTTTACTTCCGCGCCCTCGACCACGTCCTCGACCTCGCCCTCGTGGTTTTGAAAACCTGAAATTGATTTTAATTTTTCGCTATGTTAGTACTAACTTCAATTGAATCAAATAAAAATTCACCTTCCGCCTCTTCCGTAAATTGGGACATTTTCTGTGATTGCACTACTGGGCCCAGGTCCTCCATTATTATTGCTGGTACTAGGGTTCTGACCCCAAGTCTCAAATAATGTTCGTTGCATTCCGATCAGTCTTCTCTCTATTCAGTTGCACATGACTGAACAATAAGTATTTGTTCTTTTTGTGGTGGTCAAGTCACCAGTCACTGTTCGTTGAAGCTAAGCAGATTTCTAGATAGGAAGAAAAAATATCAATCAATAAAATCAGATTTATATAATACACCAAATATTTTTATTGTGAATTCGAACTTGTTTTCCAAAAATTGAAAATGTTGCACAGACAAAAAACCGGTCATATTTTTCAACACTTTTTCAAAAAATTATATTTAAGGTCATTGACAGATTAACCTACGCTCTTACAAAAAATCTAAAGCTTTACACACTAATTATAAGACTGACTGACAGAAATTAATTCCTTAGTTCAGACTCAGACCATCCGTCCTCATTTTCTCCTCTGTATTCAAAAATTCAGACGAAGAATTTCTGGATTGAATTAATAACTAATTAATTAATTTAAATAATTAAAATTAACTGATTAATTAAGTTTAACTTACCGATGTTTTGTTTCAGTCTTTAGTTTTTGTGTGATTTTCTTATTCCTTGTGTTCCGTTCCGTTGGATTGAGTAAAAAACAAGGGAAAACTTGCATGGATTTCGCGGGGAAAATGTTGGAGGGGAATTGAGTCAATGGTCAAAATCTATTCCTTCGTTTTCTTATGACACAAAGCGTCACCACTCCGACTCCATTGGTCTTTGTTCCTTCAATGAAAATTGGTCAAAATCTAATCAAAAATTTATTAAATTTTAAAATTAGTTGGTAAAAGTAGTTAAACACCTGTAAATAATAATTTCCCTGAGTTTCTGATACATTCCTTTCATGAAAACTTACGTGAATGCTAATATGGAACGTAAGAATTATAGCCAGACAAAACTGTACCTCAAAATTGGGCCCAATTTGTTTAGTATTAAATTGAATACACCCCATTAGTTGACAACTAATGCCAAAGCAAATGTCTTCCCGTATTGCTAAAGGGGAATGGGGAAAGTGAATAGACAACACCCATTTGCAGCAGAACTTATCATTCGTGTAGTACAGAAGTTGTCTTTCCTGAAAGGTTTTCCCTTTTAGAAAGAAAAACCCACTCCATGATCTTAAAAATAAATTAGTTAAAATTAACAAAATGAAATCAGATAATATTTTAAGAAAACAAAAAGATGTTAAAACAAAAATAAAACTGAAATCTCTTCCCTGTTCTAGTTTTGTGGTCTTTCTGAAACATTTCTTCATAAAGTCCACAACATGTGATCGGCATTCTCAGGGAATTACTTATTCACATCGAAATATTAAGGGCAACACCAAAATGCATTTATAAAAAATAGTGGCCTGAAATCTTAGGGTATAAGGTTTGTCGACACAAAGTGAGGAATAACATACAATGCACAGTGTATTATTTTAACTTTGTATTGCATGTATGCATTCAGCAAAGTTGGTTTCTGGTGGTACGATAAAACTTGGGTTTTGCGGGTATATGGGTTCAGATGTAATAATGCGCAGAATGAATCGGGAGCTTTTGTTAATTTTTTTCTGACACTTCTGTAATGTATACGAATTATTTTGTTCAAAAATTGCACTTCGCAAAGTTTGTGTTCTAGTGGTACGATAAAACCTGGATTTTGCAAGTGCGGGGGATCATGCAGGTGCACAGAATGACTCGCAAATGTTTATCAATTTTTTAAAAAACCAATAAAGTTGGAGTTGGGTGCCTAAATGCGCCTAAAGTCTAAATACTCTGAACCACCCTGTAGCATGTCTTCCTCCGAGCAGATAATCTCGTACCATTTTACAACCTAATATTCTGATTAGTCCAGGATCTACGGTTTCTTTATTTCTACTACGCGACAAAAGGTATGGTAGAACATATAATCGATGCATATAAACAAAAAACGGTCGAGAATGGCGGTTTGAAAAATTCTTCTTAGTCAGGGTCAAACTAAATTGCATGTAATTGAATCTCAATTCCTTTAGTTTGGCTGTTGGCTGGAGAATACAGCCATGTACTGCCACGACTGCCGACTGCCGACCGTGTTCAACAATTGACATTGAAAATGGTGTCATATACCATCCAATAGTGAAGATTACGACTTTCAGTTTCGAATAAAAAATTACAGTCTCAAAACTACGGTAGAACTCACCCAATTTCTCAATAACAAAATGATTACTGAGCTGGCTTAATCATGAGAGCGCCTATGTTGTAATGTCGGGAATGAGGGTCCTAGTCGAAATTTTGAATCCATGTGATATATAATTAAACTTTATTTCAGTCACTAGAACACACCTGAGAAAAACTATATAGCCGAACGAGTACAACGTATAAACGTACATTTATCCATAAATTCATTTATATTGACCTACAATAAAAACAACAATTGGGACAGTGGACAATTTTTTTAAGTGTATGGTATTTAGTCCATATGTAAAAAGGTGGATGAGGAAGGGGACTCGATTTGAACTAATTGATCGTTGTTGGATGGGAATGTCAGTAGTGAGAAGAAATTGAAAGTGGTGACAATTGACAATTGTCTCCTATCTGTTCAAATGGAACAGGTAGTAGAAATGTCCGATTTTTTTGGGTTTTGAAGAGGGACTGAAAAAGCGAAGGGGACTCTAGAAGAAAATAGGTCTATTAAGCTTGTACATCGTATATCGTCAGGTTCACTCTTGAATCATAAATCATTTTGTCGGTCTTAGGATTTTTAAGGAACTTTGAAGTATTTTTATATCGGAACAAACGCTACGGTTAATTGACTCGAATCCGCGATGAGAAACATAATACAGACAATGCTACACTTACACTGCACAGGTAAAACTCTCGTCTACCTGTTTAACTATTTAGTATGACTGACTGACTATTTACTACCACAAGAACTAAGGCAAGAAAAGTTAAAAGTGGTCTTGTAGTTTTGTACTACTGAACCGACACTGAAATAGATGCTCAAATTACCAGGTACATGGGATAAATGAATACACCTTGCAGTCCACCCACCATACCACGGTTTCCAAAAAAAATTCTTTAAATATTCGAGCACTGATCAGAAACCATTTCATTTTGTGTTTGGTTTCTGGACTTGGATTTCGATTCATCGTCTCATCCAATCCCTTCGAAAATAATACAATTTGTTGAACCCCTTACACACTTTACTTTCACAAGGTAAGTTTTTATTCACATTAATTTATCATTATATTTATTTCTGCCCTACCAGCTACCCAGTCCTGCCCTACTGCCGCAGGATAATAATTTCCATCCATTCAAAACTCTAAGGACTTCCTTGTATAGTCATAATTTACAAGGAAGCAATTATTTTGGGGGGACCCTTGTTATCTGATCTATTCTTCCAAGGCGGAATACAAATCACCGATTATTTTCAAACAGGCGTTTTGACAGGTTCGACCGACATTCCCTAGGAATAATCTTTGTTAGATCTGATACCATGACCGAGTTCTTCCCTGATCATTAATATGCATCAAGGTCTTCATGGTCCATAATTATTACACAAGGTCTTGCCCCCTGTTCCTTACATGGAAACAACTGTTCATGTAAAAATCACATTGACCCAAATATTAATCCCGTCTGTTCTATCAAGTGTAGAACCTTTACTTTGAGTTTTACACCGGAAGTAGTCTCCTTGTCAAACAGTATTACGTGTATCCAATTTAACTTTCACTCCGACCAAGGGCGAGACTGATTGTATCAGTTTTTTAGTAGAATAATTTAGTGGCTGCCTTCCTTATTAAATTTAGTCCTTCCGCAAGCCACACATTCAAGATTGAGGAACGTTTTTTGTAGCCATAGTAAGACTTCCCTGAAGTCATTTTGATTCTGAACATTTCCCAGTTCGTGTATGAGTACTTCGACTCGGAATTTCTCACATTAACATCCGAACTCCCCAGTCCAGTTCGTACAAGTTGAACTAGGTCAGAAAAATGGAACATGTTATAGGAAATATGAATGTTCTTAATTAAGCTGTTGGCCACAGTAATCTAATTATTTAACCCATACACCAGAGAAAGAAGGGCCATTGGCGTGTATTAGCCCTTTAAAGATCATTGAACGAAATCCACATAATATTAATTTCATTATCCTTATTTTTGGGAAATTATAAATGGGGTTTTAATAGGCTGTGAAACCGGAAACCCAGGAAGGAATGTATGTATTAAGGAATTTCTCCACAACTTCACTTGATTTTGAATCTAAAATTTTAGAAGACTAGAAAAAATGATTAGAATGACAGTATGTATGGCTTTTCGAAATCCAAACCGGAAAGTGTAGTTCTGTAAATTCGCGTGCTCCCATGAATAAATTTATTTTGATCTAGCCCAAGATATATCATGGGAACAAGGTTGTGAATACTTTGATTTGTACGATTCCTGGAATTCGATTTGGCAAAAATGATAAAGCTTTATTCATAAATGAACGGTATTGACACTTATGAATATTATCAATTTAGGACAAAGAATGGAGGGATTGAGCATTTGGCTGGCCACAGTAGCAGTCATTTCCTTAGTGATTGGACTAATTATGGATTCCAAAATACTGAGAATGAAGGGAAAGGTTAATTTTGAGAACAAAATCCCGTCGCCGACCAGATTACCCATCATTGGCCATTTGTATCTTATGGACGGGTAATTTTCATGCATAATAATTTGTAAAGTCTGATGGTTTAGTTTGAACACCTTGAATTTGCACTAATTGCACCTAGTACCTGAAATCTTCCTAATTGATCTTCTAGGAACCCATTCGAGGTGTTTACAAAGCTGGCAGAAAAATATGGTGAAATATATTTTCTTCAACTCGGGAATGTTCCTACAGTTGTGGTCAATTCATTTCGACTCCTTAAGCAAATTTTAGTTGAGAAGGGTGGAGAATTTGGGAACCGAGCAAATTTCATTCGCTATCACGTACTTTTTGGAAACGACAAAGAAAACTGTAAGTTATCATGTACAATTCCATAAACATCTTTTACCCGTTACCCACCGTAAGACCTCCCAAACTGTCTTAACCAGAATATTGGTTGGGTTATGGTTATACGGGTACACCAGTCCATAAATACTTGTTGAAATAAAATAATTGAGTTTAACCTTCAAGACCTTCAGCTTCCTAACGGTTTGTTTTCCTGAATGCATTCTACTACTAGTACTACATATCTTACGGCCTGCCGCCAAAAGAAATATCGCAGTTATACTTACACTACTCTTATTTACTATGTTTTTCCTCTTACAACTCCAACTCCATTGATTTTACCCTTTTAAATTTTTATAGCCTTGGCCTTCTGTGACTACTCTGAAGTTCAGAGGACCAGGAGGTCTTTAGCCAGACGATTTTGTCACTCAGCCGTCTTTGTTGACAAAACTGATGAAGCACTTGAGAAGGCTGCGAATTGGTTATCTCGTACCCTTACCCTTGGAACATCTCAAACCACAACTCATCTCAAGTTCAATTTGAATAAAAGTTGTGCGATTGCATTCTTTGGACTATTCTGTTCCACCTATTTTGATGAAGATGTTCCCAATCATCTGGAATTCGACAAAGTTGTCCGACTATTTGATGACATATTCTATGAAATTAACCAGAGTCACCCCACGGATGTTCTTCCAAACCTGGCTCCATTTTTTCGTCAACATCTCAAAAACTTGGCAGGGATGGGAATAAAAATTCGAGACTTCGTAGTGGAACGGATTATTAATCCACATATGTAAGTAGCAGATAACCATCAGTCGATAGAAACAAGAAACAATTTAAGAATGTTGACTGTTCATTCAGGGAAAAGTTGGACATGGATAATCCCCAGGATTTTGTGGACATTCTTCTTACACATTTACAAGAGGCTGAACCAAAGTCTAGACTTACTTTGGAACAAGTGTTGTACGAGTTGGAAGATTTCATTGGAGGTCATTCAGCCGTAGCTAATCTCTTAGGTCGAACCTTAGTTGAAGTTGCCTCTGTCCCTGGACTTTCTGAGAAAATTTACCAGACGGTAAGTGTCAATTACCTGTTGTGATTATATAATTTGGTTACTCAATTCCAAGAAAATCACCGTAAAGTTTGCTTCGGGTTGCCTTACTTTTCAGTGTATTAATAACACAAACGAAGCTTACATTCAAGCCGTTTTGTACGAGACTCTGCGGAAAACATCCTCACCAATTGTTCCTCACATTGCCTCAGTGGACACCACAATTGACGGTAAACACCTTTACATTCAACACATTTTTATGGATACATTCCACACCTTCAATTCCCGACTCTTTAAAAGTCTATTCCCCGAATACTGTTCACTTTTATTAAAGAATGGTCCAAGAATGGGTTGGGCTTCCATTTCGCGTAGGGAAAGAATTCTGGTACAGAAAACCACTTAGGCATCGGTTCCAGCATCTTTGCGGAAAATATAAAATCCTGATCATGGCAAAGCGATTTGGGGTCCAAGTCCATTATAATACCGAATGATGAAGAACATGTGGATAATAATGAACTATATTATCTTTAACAGGTTATGAAGTAAAAAAAGGAACCATGGTTATTTTCAACAACTTGGACTTGAATACAAGCACTAAATACTGGACGGACCCGGAAAAATTTATTCCAGAGCGATTTATAACAGATGCTGGAAAATTCCGGAAACCATCAACTTTTATTCCATTCTCAACTGGTAAACGAGCTTGCATGGGATATAAATTAGTTGAGAAAACGACGGCAGTTCTACTGCTTACAATAATTCGGAACTTCCATATTCAGACGACCGGGGCACCCAACAAAATGCCAATCTCATGTGTTGCACTCCACCCAGACTTTGACTTGAACATCAAGTTCACTCCGAGACATTTGTACTAATACGAACCAGATTGAAATACAATTTCATAAAACTCAATTTAATTTTAATGGAAATACCCGTACAAGGATAGAGATCTGATTAAATCCGATTTGTCTGCTTTATTTATTAGTTTATAATAAATTAATGTTTGTAAATAAAATTTCATTGTAATGTTATTTTAATTCTTTATATGAAACTTATGCAGATGTATGATTCTAGCTGTGTAAAAAATAATATAATTATGTTGAATGCACATACTATAAGAGGCTTTTCTGTGTTGTGGAAATTTATTCAGTGTTTGAAGAAATTGAACGTCATTCATCGCTGCCAAGTTCGAGTCATGAAATAGAATTTGACTTATTAGACTTTTGCTCAAATATTAAGTTTAGCTACTGGACTGGGATGATTCGTTACTTTCTCAAAATCCAATTTATTTTCAGATCCGAGGTGGAGTCCAGTGAATCACTTCGTTCATCAGCAGACTAGTGTCGAAAAGTATTCAAGGACAGCTTCCGATGCATTATAAGAGCATGGACACATTTTCTGAAATGTGCATTAATAGTGCTTGCCTTGTGGCGTCGACTATAAGTTTTTCTTGTCACATTCATTTTTTGTGTAACAATGAAATAGCTAGACATACGAAGTAAACTATTTGGACGATAAAAGCGTTCAGTAACCGAACCAAACTTTTTGGGTAGCTTGGGTCATCCAAGTGATGAATCCGAAAATATTCGGATGTGGTACATGACCTTTGATTACCTCGTGTGGGTGGAATTTCACCTCGACAAAAAAGTGTTTTGGGTTCATCATTTCATTCGGATAAATCTCCTCGTCAGACTCGGATATGGTGAGTTTACCAGGTTTAAGTAAAATACGCTTTTAAAAATACCTGTACTTTATAGTTTCAACTTTAATTTTATTCGAACTCCAAGATTGGGATTCCAAATACATTGAAATAGCCCCAACATCTAACTATTAGAAAATTAACTGCACATATTTTTAAATTGAGAAGACAAATTGTCCTTGGCATAGTTTGAGTTTTACGTACTACGTGTTTGAAAATATATAAATAATATATATATTACTTGATACTTGGTGGCTAAATGCGGTGCTCATTATTAGACGAATAAATAACAGTAAGACACATTAGAAAGCGAAATTCCAAATAGCCGGTTTAGATTTTGACATTCACGTAGCCAACGTAGAGTAGCCCTGAACGTTTCAATTTTCTCACGGACTTTTATGGTCAATGTAGAACGTGTTTCACACACCGTGAGTCATGGATTGATAAAAAAAAGTACAGAAAATGTGCACTGATACATTTGTTGTTTTTAATATAACACTTATGATGAAACAATTATTAGCTAATTATACTTAACATTTCTATTTTGAGAAGAAAAAAGATTTCAATAGAGAAGTGCATCAGATAGCACAACTGTAACACAAAAACTCGACGTAAAAATATATGAAACTGTAGTTTTATCGGACTTTGGTCATGTCAAATAAATAATATGTCTGATGCGAAGGAGTTGTTTATTGTGGTATCTTCACTGTATGACGCTCTTTCAATGGAGAACGTTCCATTTTATTTCTGGCGTACTAGACGACTAGGCCCTTACAAGGTACCCCAACTAGGGGAGAGAACAGAAACACCTGGCGACTGAAGCAGCGAAGAACCAATGAGATGCACACCTGCCAATCGTTTACGCTAATTAATGCGGATGTGCTGGAAGGGCTCCATTTTATTCCAAAGATTTGCTTCCCAATTTATGCTAATGCTAATTGATTCATTCGTATGACCTCTTAGTCGAATTACCTTAATTTTGCTCAGGTACTTAATAGTGCTTCAGACCATATAACTAGGGATGGTTAAATACGTTAACTATAATCTGACTATAGTTCGTCTCTCTACAGAGGAGCAATTTAATTTCGTAACGCAACTAGTTGCCACAGGGAAACTAATTTCTTAGGTACCAGCCAGGCACGGAAGAAAAAATAAGGGTGACTGTAGCAGATTTTGGAGATTGGGTTGCTTTCCAATTAATTCTGGAAGAAATGAATCCCTAGCAGTAGCTTAGAATACTACAGCCAAAGAGGAGGTGAAAGCAATCAGTAGACCAGCCAGTCTATGGTCAAATGGGATTAGAATCGAACTTCTTCAAGCAAGCAGAAATAAATTATAAACTAATGCATAACGCAATTTTTATTACATGTGTTACTTCCAATTTTGCATTTTTAATTTTTCGGGACACGAATTGCCTGGTTGCTATGGGAAAATATCTTTCCGGCTTAACAAACAGTGTGGTCAGTTGAAGTCCTGGAGTCAACAAAGGCCAAAATCATTTCCAGTTCAGCTATCACACCGTCAACATCTCCATCTCTCTTTCCTCCACAATTCCAAAACCATTCCAAAGAATTTAATTTTGCTCTTCTACGGTGTATAAAGAAAAGTTGGAAGGCCGAACTCTTCAACATGGACAAGATTCCTATTCCAGATCACGTCATGATTGAAGACCTCAAAAAAGATTATGGGTGTCCAATCTGCCATGAGATTCTGACAAACGTTTGTTATTAATTTATTAATTATTAAAATTATTAAAAATTAAAATAAAATTTACATAGTACACCAGGTAATTCACAATCGGTAAGGCTATTGGTTAGACCTCACGACATATTCTTGCAGATAATCACCCAGCCGGGTATAGTTGGGGAAAATGATAAAACCTTGCATACCAGGCAGACCGCGTACCCTCACCATAGGGAAGCGGATAGGGCTGCCTATGCCACTATTTTAAAAATGGAAATTCTTTATTGATGGAAGTAAAATTGATATCATCTGCCTTAGGTTGTGGTAGCAGAATGTTGTGGAGTCAAAATGTGTCGTTATTGCTTCGTGACTTCCGTGAAGAAGAATCCGAAATGTCCATCCTGCTTGGAAAAATGCAAGACTGCTCTCGATTACCCCAAGGTTGACAATAAGATTGATGAAGTCTTCGCGAA
>JAQIXO010000098.1:0-43192 GCA_034700305.1 Protaphorura armata
CCGACCGGTAAAATCCCACTCGGACACGGTCGGTCAGTCGGGAATCCCGACTGAGTCGGGAGACCGACTCACCTCTAAATGCAACACAATGAGATGAGAAATGAACTACTTTGCGCCAAGTGCGCAAAGCAAAAAAAATAAATTACCTCAAACAAACTCAAACAAACTAGGTAGAGACAAGGAAGAATTACGTGAAACTAATAAAATCCGATCAGGTTCTTTGCACTTGAAGAAAAAATTGCCTTGTGTTGTGTTTCGTTACATGCAATATCTCGTTGCCGGTATAAGTTGTGGTCCTCCAACAAAATATGTGTGGTGGCAGGTGTACATCCCCTTCAATTATGATCAAACAACAAGAACCGGGTAAAAAAATCATATCATATTGAAAGTGTATCAAGAACAAAACCAGCAATTTTAGTTTTGCCGTCAAATTGGTCCATTTATTACACACATACACATTGATATCATCTAATCATTTATTCTTCAGAATGTAATAGTAATATGGCAAGCTAGGGCATTATCGTGCAATCAGACAAAATAAATGTTTTGCACTTGTAAAATCACATGCAATATGTTCCTGCATGTTTTCCAGCAAATTGTTTCTCTCAGAATCTGTTCAGTTCGTTCGTCTTTGTCAAGTACCACAACAGCTTGGCAGTAGCCGCACCATATTCCACGGCCACTAAATTATGTGCGTATAAAATCTCGGCAGGGAAAAGGGTTGTCTCACTTTACAGAGTTGAAGTCGAAATTGAAAGGTGTCAAAAAAAGTGAAATGGGCCAACAATGTGGGAGAAACTGAAGATTAAGGCGAGGTAAGTGTTGTTCTGTGCTGTGCTGTACCGTTTGACCAAAAAACCAAAAAATTTCACAACCTATCACGTAAAATATATACCAATCAAATCAAAGTCGATAGAATACTTATACAGAACATATGTAACAATGTATGTAACTCATGTGAAACCTTAGTGTGGTTTTCAAAGTACAATATTATGTAGAGGTTCATATATTGAGAAAACCACAAAATCTGTCCGCCTATCTTTGCCCTGCCCTTCGAGTCAGCGGCCAAGTGGCGGCAACGGTCTCGGGTGGGCAACTCAACTCAAGGAGGATAAGAAAAAAATCTGTATTAACAATACAAAGATAATATCCATTCTTACATTGTTATTTGGATTTAATAATTTCTTATTTGGAGCAAGGTGTGGCAGATTCCCACAGTATAAATAGCAACGCAATGCAGCGGAGAAGGTTTTTGGAAAATGAAATGAAATGAAGGAGGAGGGATGTACCGAATGTATGTGTCAGCTTCACCCTCTCTCATTAAAATCATTAAGACTTCTGTAGTGATTTAAGATGAACCGACCTTCTTCCTTTTTGGACCCATCACGCCCGATTGTTCTGTTTCTGTGAAGGTCTTGCAATGCAACAATCGAATGTTCTGAAACGGAGAAAAAAGTACTGGAGCTTGACAGCAGCGGTTTTACCCACATCAGAAGTCACTTCAAACGGTTTAACCCACGTAATACAGAGAAATCCCTAAAAGTGTTTTTGCAAAAAATTATTATTATTTCGCACCTACCCCACTCATGGAAATAGAGAGAAACCTCTTGTTAGAAATTGGACATAAATGTCGGAGTTTGAAATTGATGCCCTGTTAATTGCAAAAAAAATGAACATAGTGTAGTACTAGTTCAGTTCAGTGTAATTCTTGCAGAGTATTTTGCGTTCACATTATTATACTACATTTGAAATGTTTGAGGGGAGGTGTTTATATGTATTCGTTGTAGAGGAGCATATTATCAACATCATTCAAAGAAACAATAAAAAATTACGAGATCTCCCTGGTCGCTGAGTTCTGTACTGTATCTGTATATAGGGACATTTTTTCGATTTCACAAAAGCGTTGTCGAGGGTCTATGTACGTACATCCATATGAGAAGATGTGTGAGGTAAATCGTCTAAGGCCAAAATGAAACGAGGGCTAATTTTTACGAGCGTACCTACCTTCAACTTTTCCCACCACAATCCATTTACTTTTTGCGTTAACGTTACCTTCCTCAAGAGTTTTAAACCGCCAAAGCTAAAACCCAAATTTTATTGATGTATCTCATCTCATTCAATTTACTGTTACCTATTTTTGTCGGTAAATAGTGAGCGGTTCAGTGGGTGAAGAAAGATTTGGGATGTTGTCCGCGGATAATGTCCTATTTTAAATCATTCTTCGTCGAACGCGTTCCTCAAATTAAGAATTGCCGCCGAAGATCTGGTTCGGTTTGAAAATTCGGCTATAACGCTATTGACCGTGAGGTCAAAATTGTACAAGGAAGTATCTAAAAACATCTTCCCAGAAATTGAAAAAGGATTGTAGTACGTACGCGTTATAAATGAATATGAGACGCCATATTAAGAATTTGGACACTCGATTAGATTTAAAAATTACGAAAGTATTAGTAATCAGGTGGAGTTTTAATTAGTAGCACGGACTCATGTTACGCGTGAGTCATAAGTAGTTCACTATTAATTGCGACTTTCATTGAAACTGGTATTGTTCTGAGCAAAACTAAGTACGACGTAAATAAAATCATCCTCACGACAATAAATCGTCTAAATCTGCCATAGTTATTGTCAGAGAAAATGTTGTTCAAACCACTTTTGTACGAATGGGATTATGCAATAAATTACTTTGAAGAAAGCCAATGAGTATTTTACCGTGTATGTAAAAACAAAAGGAATTTGCACGAGTTCCGATCCAATTCCATTCCAATTCTCTTACAGCATTTTTGCATGCCAGAGAGCGGAGCAGAGTTCAACCCGTCAAGTCATAAAGGAGACAAGAATAATGCGACACATTTCTTGAAACCATGATAATATTTTTAAAACTCTTATCACCAACTCTGTGCCACCATTAGAGAACTAAATGTTATTTTTTATACGGACGGGGTAGATTTGTCTAAGGTCTCCGCACTTTTACGGATCTAGGTAAAGTAAAACCACTTCATTTGGGCGCATCTTCCTTATCAATCATTCAAGTGCATATTGCAGAAGACAAACCCGGTTTTTCTTACAATGGCAAATGCCACGCTAGCATGCAACTCTGCTTTGTTGCCGGACCATTCCAATAATCTTGAAGGATTTCCAGATTCCAAACAACTAATTCTCATGCACCTGCGTACAGGGTGGTACATGGGTGGGCCATTTAGCCCGAATTGGATGTCTCGTTCTTAACGAAATGTCTACATCAAATTTTTTACCTTAAGCCAAGTCGGGTCCCAGGGATGTAAAAGGTTATGGCGATGAACCACCCTGTAGAATTTAATGGAGCTCTCAGGTAACTCCGTAGTGCGTTACATTCCATTCCTTTTAATTATATCTATAACTCTGAGATCCTGAACTCTACTGTTTCTGTGGTTCAGGAGATGATAGGGATACGGTCAAAATTATAGTAATTTTGTTGTAAAACATATTGAAGCAACTCATGCTCTGCTCATAATAAGTATCGTGATAATTAATAATTACCCAATCCAATACGCTGCTCCTGCTCCACACTGACTGGTCTGGTTTTTACGAAAAATTCAACTCTTCAAACTCATTTTGCATAAACCATTTCATATATATCTACGTGTGTTTGCCCTCATTAATAATAATTCCATTCCTCATAATCATAATGTACAAACTGAACTACATGAATTTGCACGTCCTTATGGCAAATTACAAAGGAACGAAGTGCATTTAGTGGCGGCGTGAATTATGTCTCATGAATATAGATTAAAGGATAAATGGCTAAGGCTAGCTCAAACCTGACCAAATAAAAACTACTCGTACTATCCAGAGTAACGGGTAATTAAGTGCTCCACATCTTCTATATTACATTACATTGTCTGAGGAAAAAATATAAGCGTATTAAGAAAATTATTAGGTCTCAGTTTAAGGTTGTAGTTGTAATGTAAACTAGAACATATTTTTGGAAACATTTAGAAGTTGCCATTTTAAGGAATGTGCAAGTAATAATTTGTGACAATTGACGCGAGAGTTTTAAGTTGCGTATTTGCATTTTGCCCAAGAAGGAAATCTATAAAATTAATCATGTTAATTTTCATTTACCTGCCTACTCGCTCAAAAACAAAAGCCAGAAACTTTCTATTGTTTACACACAGCGTGGCACGGCCTTATAGTGAGTAAGTACAAGTAAGTATTATAATAAATAATTGCCTTGTCTGAAGAACTTGACGTATTCAGGTGGTTGGATTAGTGATTTGCATAAAGCAGTAAAATCCGAAAACTTAATTAACATTTTTGTGATTTTGTCATGAATAATCCTTTGTTTTGACTTTTCAACTGGAAACTAATTGAGTCTGAAACCATTGTGTTTGGATTCTATTTCAGCACGAGAGAGAGCATTGTCAAAACTTAGTTTAAATAGCACGAAAAAATAAAGTTGGGGTTTAAAAAATTTAACATACAATGTGTTGTGATGAGTCTCGAAATACGATATTGAGGTAAAACAACTATAATTACAATTGTATTTGCAATGACTCCTTGAGGAGCATTTGAATTCACTTTGAATTAAATTTAAGCGTCTTGATGCCACGAACACGCGAAGCATTGAATTGCTATTAGTATTGAAATAAAATTAGCGTTTTGGCTAAGGGGTTTTGAATATTGCATTTGGGATACTAAAACCAAGTCTAATACACAAACCACTATTTAAACTCAGAATTTCATTCTATCATCATTGTAATCTCAAATTATTCCTACTTTAACGACTTTACCTCGCTCAGTTAATATTGGTAGAGGTCGTTCCCGCAATCGCAATTAAATATTGGCGTCGTACCTCTCAACCTCAGAAGAATTTAAATTCGCGAAGAAAAGTTGAACATAGGACATGAATTGTGCAATGCAAGAACGAGCACTATGTATTTTCTGCCGCACCGCAATTTAGATCTAAAAGTCTACTAAAAATAGAAGTGTTCTACGAATTCATGATTCTGTACTAAAAAACATTATGTATTCAGCAGATTTGTTCCTTGAATTTGAATCTATTATTCCAGGCTTCCACTCCAATTAAGTTGAAACGTGCACTTTCTAAATTATACATGCCAGGCAGGTGCAGAACTGTAATTAGTAGTAGTAGCTGAGTTACCAAAAAAAATAAAGAGGTTAACTAAAAAAAGCACAGCGTAGGAAGGTAGGAAGAAGGTTACAAATGCAATTAAAATTAACCCTAGTTAGCAAAGACTATTAATTTACCGACTGACGAAATTAGTTTAGTTATTTTTTTGTCCTTAAAAAGTCCAAGAGTCAGTCATGAATGAGTTTCACGTAAAACTCATTTATTTTCATCAACCAGAGTAATTATCCTCATTCTCGTGGTTTACGTACGTAACGTACGTACGGCATTTTTAGTTTAACTCTTTCTTGAATTCGTCAGTTCAATTCTTAGAAGGGATGACAGGAAAAGCGACGACGGCGAACAAAAAGAGAAGAGAAGACAGACAAATCTAAATCTCGAACGAACCCATTTCTTCTCAAATAAAGAAACTTCAAAGTTAAATCTAAAAATCCACCCCTATCATCATCATCCATCCCTTGAGCTCCTTAATAAGTGCTTTCTCTTAAGAAGGACGGTGCTCTACTGTCTACTCTTAACCCGATAATTACACCTTCCCTTACGACGTAAAATAGCTTTTTGAACCACCAGGTATTAATCATCCATTCTGTTCTGCTCCACTGGGCAATTTATACCTCGTCTCAATTACACGAATTAAAATTAAACTGTACATACGAAAACGTGAGGGTGGTTTTCAGGGATAAATGGTTTTGAGCCACACTGTACAGTGCGCAGTGTCCACAAAGGGTGATTCGGAAAAGGAAAAAAATCTTGAGCTTTTAATTAAAGAGTCTTAAAAAGCCTATCATTCATGGTGAGAGCGGTCGGTCGGTCCCAAAATCTAAAACCTATAAATAGTACGTGGCACGCCAAACACAATGTAATTCAGTAGACCATTTACGCCCAGTGATTGATAATCTGAAAAGCCAAAGCCCAAAGGGGATTTTTAAGTACAGCGAATGAGAGTAGTTCGTCGTAATAGGAATTCAATGAGCGTAATGCGCCTGAACTAAATCAGGGGAGAAAATTTACCAATAAAATCTTCACGCTTGGAAAAGGGGTAATCCTCCAATCCTCCTTGTGTCATTCAAGGTTAGCTCACATCCATTTTTAGCAGCAGCTGGCTAATGCTAATTCCTTGTTCATTCGGATTCATGATTATTACTTTACTTATATGTACACATTACGTACAAATCCTTCACACTTTGAGCTCGTAATTTAATATAATTCAGATTCAGACTAGAGATGAGATTTGAGATTCGCAGATGATAGAATTTATCATCCATCTATTTCTGGTCTGTTAAAAAAGTTTCAAGTTGCCTTGCCTGCGCAAGTCTGATTCTGATTCTGATCCTGATGATAGACTGACTATCCCAATGTACGCAGTAAGTAATCAAAATGATGATGAAGCAGCAGAAGCTAGGACATTATGACACACTGAAGTGGTTCAAGCTGTCATCTCATTTCATTCTTATTCTAATTCAACCAGACGAAGATCTATATAAAAAACTACTGCATGTGTGTGTGTATTTATTTATATATTATTTTATTGAGTCGAGTCCCGTCCCAACATATCAAACCATAACATAACCCTAGGAAAGCTCAGACAAGTAGAGTAGACAGAATGATGTGATGTGACTTGAAGTGCCTACCTCTTCTTCTCTCTTTTTTATATGTACAGTATTCCTTTTCAAAACTCAGATTTCAATTTTTCACTGACTGAAGGACTACTATAGAATACATAATACAGAACAGAACAGAATTCAGTTCATAACTTGGTTATATAAGATGGACTTGAGTACCCTTGCTGATACTGCACTACTGGTGTGATCAAAATTAACGCTGCTTCCCTCATTCGTACCTACCGCCATGCCAAGCCAAGGATTTCATTCAATCCAGCAAGCTGGCAGTCATTTCTGTACTGTCTGGTCCAAAGTCTCTTTTTTGCAATATTTATTTACCTGAAAAATCCTTTGTTTGCGATGACATTTCTCCTTTCAAGTGGGTGACGTCGAATTTATCAAAAACCATAAGGACAAGGAGCGATCAGCGAGTGTGCCTTTCCATATGTACATATGTACTATGTACCCTGAGGTATCTTCCATAACTTTGTTTGTCGTACAGTGAGTACGACGATTGACGTCCTTAAAAAACGACGAAGCATGTCACAACAACAACACAAATGGAGAACCAGAAGGACAATCAGACCTACATGCTACGTTAACTTAAGGGTTTTGAGATTTTTATTCATTCCCTTGAATTTCTATCATTCCTAGTCTAAAAAGGTCTTCAAGTTCATTTGTTCAAGTCGTCCGTTCGTTTTCTGGTTCGAATAGGAAGGAAAGATTTTTTTTCTCACTCTAAGGAGACCCTTATGAATTCTAACCATACAAAATGACGACGTGATGTGATGTGATATGATATTATGAAATGATCCCCTTTTTGTTAAGGTAGGTTAGACGGTTAGAGCCTGACAGAGCCTGGATTTGAGCCCCAGTTACACTTCTGTGAGTTAATGATGAGAAGATAATAGTAAAGTTCTGTTCTATAAAATATGACTCTCAAGTGAAGAGGATGTTCTCCCATTTCTCTTTTTCAAAGAAATCTACGATTAATCAAGCTAAGAGGTGTCTATGTAAATTGCTACGGCTCTCAATACTGTCACTGCTTTATCATTTATCTTCTTTTCAAATTATTTTTATTCTTTCATTCCTTGCAATAATAATAGTACGTACGTATACGTATGGGTGCAGTACATGGACTTGCGGATTCGGTTCAATTGTAGCGGCAGGGCAGCGGTAAACCATTTCAGATGTAACTCGTTAGTCAAAATATCTGTTGTTCAGTCGCTATAGACGGTATTCGAAACTTTTGATTAGATAATGAGATCTACATACAATATGGCACCGCTTCACGAGTCTATAAAATGCGTTTGTACATTGTATTTGCTTAAAGATATACTAGGACAAGAGGCATTGTGAAGAAAATGTACACGCCGAATCGGTTCAACTTCCTTTAGCAAGAATTGACATTTTGGAACTGATTTTCCCTGACTTTGTGTGCTAGAGAGTTGTATGCTATGAATTTTTTTGATCTAATCTGTATTTGACACACAACCATTTTTCTAAATTACAGATACAAATATTTTAGAATAATTTTTGAATTCTCAAACAAAGTTTCTGAAAGAATATTCACTAAAACTGACGAAATATGGAACTTCTGTCTGTCAAAACAATGGCATGTGAAATATGTAGACGAAACACTGCGTAAAATTCTTCGAATACAAATATTACACGAAACTGTCAAAGAAATTACAGGTTTTAGTTCTAATTATTTACTCTACTTACATAACTCTGAAATGCTCTACTGACATGTAACATCTCCTTGCGAATTTAACTCTCAATTTCTGAACCACTCTTTGTATTGTATAATCAACTAAGCGTACAAAATTCACATGCATGTGATTTCTTTTTGTAGGCATTTTAAAAGTGGTAAAATTGTAAATGGATTCAATCTTCCAAATAATTTTGTGCCTACTACCTACACATATACACCGATTGATCCAGATACGGACAACTATGGACATTTTAACAGCATAAGTCTTCCCTGAGCAAAAATCAATTCAAAGTGACGTTTGATCTGATAAAATCCAGAACAGCTTTTATAAACCCTTTATTATCGTCATCCGTGCTTATCAGTTCATCTTACGTTTACATTCCCGTCAACCCGTAACTCAAAACAAGATCGACCTACCCTAACCGACACGGCGTAAAAAGTACTGATAAGCCTTCACCACCGTAATTTCTACATCACCGCCGCCGTCATGTCTCACCTATTCTCAAATTCAATTTTACTAGTTTGTACTTTCAGATTGAAAAATGCAGAAATTGTTTAATCTTGTGTAGCCAGGGCAGAACTCATCGCGGCAGTTTGCCTTCTATTCTATGTATAACCTTGTAGTGAAGTTATAATTTTAATTACCACTTTAACAATTAAGCACAATTGCATTGCGTAATTAAAACAGCCAAAAAAATATACTTGTTAAAGTGCTACCGAAAACAAATTAACAACGCGTTTTCTGCTACCTGACATGCACGTAATGTCACAACAATAGAAATTAACAGTTAGAAATACTCTGCACAGTGAGAGAGTTAAAATGTTTGACTCATTAAAAAAAATTTGCACAATTTAATTTTGAAGTTAAGGTTAAATTTTAACATACATTTCAACACTTGAGTGTGATTCCGTCTAGGTCTCTGGCTCCGACTAGTAAACTTAAACTTATTTACTAATAAAAGCAAAAGTCTTTGTTCCGTTCCACCAGTGAACCGAGACAAGAACAATACTAATCACATTGAAATTTGGCCAAAAAACATTAAGTCATAACTTACAACATGTAAGGACGATGTAATCTCAAGGTGCCCCTGAACTATTTTTGGCTATGAGAATTTGTGTAGTATTATTCTGTCATGTGCTTGGCCTGATTACAAAACGAACAATAATGTGGTTTAGTCAGTAAAATGATAATGCGATTAATCAGATGAGTGTGTTCGCCAGAGCGGATAACTGTTCATATTTAACTTAACTACATTACATACATTGTGAAAATTTAATAATAATGTAAATCGAAGCAGAACGATAAAATAATATGTGACAAGGCCAATATTGTTGTACGGGGTCCCAAATACCAAATTATGTGCGTGCTTCATGGATATCTGGTGAAGCACAAAATATTGCGGAAAAAATTTAACAGACCAAGGCAGAGTCAGTACCAATAACTTTGTAATCGATTTTGAACACAACGCGATAATCTTTTTACTGGCAAAAAAAAATTTCGTGTGTTAATGCGATTAGAGTAAAAAATTCGAGAAAACCGATTTGCTCTCAAGAATTGCATTCTAAACGGGCAATGAAGTTCTGTGAAAATAGTGCAGTAGTATTTTTGTTTGCTCAGTATTTATGCGATTGTCCAGTAACTTCAATATATTTGAGCTCTGATTTTCTTGCACTACTACATACTGGCTACAGCATTAAATCCCTGATTTTATCTTGACGTTGTAACAAATGTCTACTAGTTGTCTGTCTGTCATGCTGGCCGTTTGCCGCTGACTTAAGTCACACGAAAGGAATTGACAGCCGGTCTTAAGGGGATCAGACTCAACGGTAGGTTAATGGTAGAAACCGATCATAAGAAAACCGTCAGGTATATGTTGTAGTTAACTCGGGTCGATCAGCCGAAAAAAACTGACCTCGTCATCTTGTCACAATTCGTCACCAAAAATTGGAAACTCATCTTCGGTGTCGGGTCCATGTCAAACAAAATGGAGTGAGCCAGAAGCATCACCTCACAAACCGAAGACCGACCGTGTTTGCCTGCCTGCCTGCCTTTTTAAGATCACAGGAAAAGATTGTTTTGTTCTACAAAAAAAAATAACCAGCATTCCCGTCCAATTCTTCCGTAATTTTTTACTATAGAAGTTAAATAGATTTCTGGACGGGAATCCGATCTATTTCTATATATTGGATTGAGAATCCGAAGTCTGACGAGGGACCTACTGGTCCTCGGGCACATCCAGGTGCGGAAATGCTTTTTAACAATAAATCAAGACTGACATAATCTAACTTTGATCTGTGATGACAAAACTATTCCATGTACTGCTGCGCTGTCCCACAAAATGACAGAACAGATTGTACACATACCTATAACGATATTTTTTTTAAAAAAAGATCGGGTTATCCATTTAACAGGATAAGGCACGCACCAGATGTAAAAATAAAAATTCCTCCGCAATATGAACAAGAAGGGTTGTCGAAATTTTTTTCGAGAGCCCGAGAACTGAAAACGAGGCTTACCTCTTGATTAATTGCACGTCCACGTACGCACGTCTCAGATAAATTTTTCCCTTTTTAGAATTGAAATCAACTCAAAATCAACAAACACAGTCAGATGTCAAAATCCTTTTGTCTGTGCACTTTTATAACATACAAACGTTTCGAACTTATTCTCGTACTTCTCACATGGACGATAGTACTGCACAGTTCCTTATCTTGAAAATGGCACTATGTCTCGAAGGAGAAATCCCAAAATTCGTATTCGAGTGCAGTGTACAGTGTAAAATCAACACCCGCAGTATTGTCACAATTTCGGGGTAATATAATTTTTTGCTTTCTCGCCGATTCAGCTGAGAATTGGAGTGGAGAAAGCAGTGCAAACAGATGAATGTCACAAAGTTGGGGTATTGCGATTTCTTGCACAATTTTAAAAATCCTGCAATATAGTCCAGAAATATTTTTCAGTAAAACTTCCAGGATTTTGTTTAAATCGCAATTTTGTCCAATTGTTTGCTGGAGTAAATTCAAGTAGCTTAAGTTTTGTGTTTTGCACTAATATTGTAGTGCTATTATGAGAATGTCACATATTTTGGATATTACTATTTTGGGCACTTAAGAGTAAGAGTACCCAAAGTGTTCCGAGATGGGTGAATGACTGGACGAGTGGTCTTTTTTTGTTGTAATCTTTTAGAAAACGGACCGGACCTGATTTTGACACAAAGTATCTCAACCCAACTCCGAGTCGGAAATGACATGAAGGCTCGTAAGAAATTAATCCACAGGTAGTTTTTCCGTTCTTCTCATCTTCCACATGGTGAGAGAGATCCCAAATAGTTTTCAACCCTCGACCACCACAAGGGCCCACGGCCCACCTTTCTTCTCAATGCCTTTAACACATCTTCAACCCCCAAACCAAATTCGACAGTGCTACATATCCGACCAGTACAGGCAGTACTGTACAATACAGGTATGGGATGGACAACCAGTAAGCAGTGACTGTGGACACAGAGTTAGATCATAAGATGCATAAAGGTTTGCACTGGATCTTAGGGTACAACAACACACAGTCGGCATATATGTATTTGTATGCTGATCTTTTCTTTATTATTAGTGTGATCTCATAAGATTTGTTGATAATGTGGGTGACGGTGAGATAAGACTTTTATCACCGACGAATTTGGCTTAAAAGTGTAAATTAGACAAAGGAGATCATTTTGAAAAAACTAATGGACACCGAGAATGCCTCACCCACAGCGACCTCTAGTAGTCTCTAAATCTCAATAGATAGTATGCTGGAGACCTATGGCTGCAGCTAGATTCAATCGAAATTCTGCCGCATATGTGAAGGTCCACCGAGTATTCCTAATCAGATTTCTACTATCAGAAACTGTTATGCCATCGTTTCCGTTGAATTGGAATGTGACTGTATAAATAAAATGTTAATTATTCGTATTAGAATTCTGGTTCTATTTGAAATGTCGGATTGATAATTTGAAAACCGATTATAATTAATCAAGCATCCGAATTCATTAAGTGTTATCTTTCTCGCACGTTCTGAACGGTCGGACCCTTCTAGTGTTCGATCGGACATCAAATCCATATGCCACATTTGGAAAAGCGGCTAAACATTTGAAAGAAAATGAAAATCATCGCCATAGAACTTTGCAGTGAAAAAATTAAGCAAGAAATGATCGAACATTTGATATATTTTTAGTTTTGATTTCGTGCAACCATAGTTCTGGTGAAGTATTCGTGTAGCTGAATCTCTTAATAGTATGTACAGTATTTGAGTTCACATATTTCTTAAATTTTAACTCGATACAAGATCAAGCTGACGGAAAGCGCCAGCCAAATTTGGGTCCGATATTGACGGTAGATCTTGTTCTTGATTTAACAAAGCCAGGCTTTTATATTTGATCAGCTCGAAGAGATTAATAAGATGAATGACAGACTTCACCCACATGTATGTGTAAACTGCGGCAAGCCAGAAACTACCATTGTAGTTGATTTCCTGGGGTTTTTATAGTTAAATGATGTAGTTTAGTACCAAATATGGGAGTGATTCTGAAGTGAACAACAAGAAACTAAACCTTGAATTTAATTAACAAATTAATTAGGGCATCTCAACTGAATCCATGTGCATGTATGTAGGATTGTGCGTATAATGTAGAGCAATGAAATAAATAACCCGATGCAGAAGCATATTATGATTCTAATCATATAAATACAGACCAAAACTTCATCGTTGATTTGATATGCGTGAGTGTGTGTAGGAGTACAAGATCCATTCTTCCTCAAAATTGGATTTATAAGGAAAACTCATTGTATGTATTTTTTCCTAACATACAAAGAATACTGCTATGGGTAGAATATAAAATGTCAAGAGAAAAGTAGCCAGACTTGATTGAATTGATAACAAGAACTAATGGGAAGGAATGTCGAGCAATTGAATGGGAATTATTGTTCTGTCTGAGACAATTATTCGAACTCAATCCACTGATAATTTCCTCAGCATTTTTATGACTTTTGTCAATCGTGTCAACCCTCTGGTACACTCGTTTGAGGTTATAGGGTTTGACCCTAAGGATCTTTTGGGTTTGTCATGGCATATGTATACTCTTAAAATATCATCAAATTCTCACCTGCATTGATTTTCTACTGCACTGGTTAATACACATTTGCATGTCCAATTGAAATTACTGATAATTCCAATTAAACGGAAACAAGTTTGACACATTGAAGAAGTTAACCAAACAACGTGTGGCTTCATGTTGTGACTGAATATGTTAACAATCTACGTTGAGAGAAGAGAACATAAAAAGGGATGACTTTACGTATTGGATGAGATGAGTTGATTCAAGTTAGTTTCATTTAATTTTCAATCTTACAAGGAAACCACTTTTCATGTAAAAAAAAAAAAGCAGAATAACTCGATAGAGAAGAATCAGAAAATGAAGAATGCCTTCCTATCACTTGTAAAACTTGCGTTCAGCATAATTTCTTGAGTACTAGTTACACCAAGAATTGTTCCCTTGTAACTTTGATTACATATTAACAAGGAATGTATTCACCAATCAAGAAAATGGCAGTCAAACATTCAGCACATCTTTTATATCATCAATTGTATTCACCTGATAATGGCGATTTACGCGACTTTCTTTAATTTACTGATCTGTATATAATGATTTTGGCTGCATTTCAACATTTACATTAACATGAACGCCTTTTTTTTGTATATTCCTAAATTTTACAGGAAAGAGAGCCAGAATTCACTTCCTTTTTTATTATTCTCTCTCATTTCCAATAAGGGATTCGATAAGTGAAGGAGTTGTCAGTTTTGCCACATAATTTATTATCGAAGGCACGCGCTAAACAAATCTGTCTTATGTTGATGTCTGTCTGCATACCTCATGTTATCGAATTGATAAATTCAAGATGACGTAAAAAATGGCACATACGCATATGGAATATTGAAATTCTTAGATGTAGCAATTTTTAAATCAACTTCATCAGAAATTAGACGGATTCTTTATTAACTATTACAATTACCACAATTAACTACAATGTAATGTATAACATCTTGACGAGAAATCTTGTTCACTAGTCGACATCAATATTCATCTTCATGGTAAACCAGCGAACTTCACAGATTTATACACAAGTACACCGCCAAAGAACAAAAGTGGACTGACGGAAATAGAACGAATGAATTATGATGATTTGCCAGACACTTGATATAATTACAGACTGTATCAAAGCACGCGAACAATTAAACAACAGGAAATGTAAATGTTATATGGAATTCAAGAAAAAAAAATGATTTCACAAGTTTTATACCAGATCACTCTCGACGCGACGCGACATGAGCAATTCCAGTTCAATGAAAATTATATGTACATAATATTCTCACCATAGACACATTGAAGTCCATTTTACACTTTATAACTTGCTCAATCATATTCATTCCTAGAAACTTGTAATTTCACAATTTCATATATATAACATTTAAGGATAATTCTGCAATAAATATGCAAATTCTAGTAAATTAATTCCAACGTTACGGGCAGGTAGAAGAGGCTATACACATTAATAAAATTTATGAGACGATTATTTAGTGATTAATTTTTCTTTCGTCATTCCAACATTTTGAATATTTTTAGGGTAAAATTTTTATGCAAATAATTTAAAACCAAATAATAATAATATTTCAAGGAACTACTCAATTAACTCTCTATGGAATTTTATAATGTTTTTATTAAAGTGTTTTTATAATAACATTCTTGCAACAATGGACTCGACTGAGGTGAAGTTGAATGAAATGTATCATCATCATCCAAATGTTAAATGTTATTTTACCCTTGACAATGAGTGAATTATAATTTGCACGCGTAGACGTAGGTTAGATATACATTACAAAACATAGTTTTGAACACGACCTGGACTAGGCGTGCTCCGAATTTATTATTATTGAATTCAATTCACTCTAACATTTAAACTCATAAAGTAGTGGTGAAGAGGAGTAATTTGTATCTGTTCCTTACATGCCTCGTCTTCGTCTAAATTTTTTTTGTCAATATGAATTGGCATTTGGCATTGGGATGATTGTACATGGGCAGTGACAGACAAGTCTTCCGCCACACAAAGTAAACTGGATTAAAGATCATTTTTTATACTGAACAGGTGTACCATAACAAACATGAATGAAGCAGCAGCACTCACGAAGAGGAGTAAATATTTGGTTCGTCGTAACAGTCGTAAGATTTCATCTTATACATACAAATGCAAAACATGTGTGGCTCTAATTTCTATGCATCATCATTTCCATCTAATTACCCCTTCGTTAGAGACATAAACGTTTGATCAAATTGACAGGAGTCGTAATTCATGATCTGGATTGATTTGATTTAATAATTGTCCAGGTTTTTAGTCCAATTCTTTACTCTTGCGTGTTGTTTTGGTGTTTTGCAAATTGCAATACAGCGCTGTCGATCTCTCACTACTGGGTGGTGCATAAAATTTTACCTCCTTTGCATTAACTGAAGTATTCCATGTTAAATTATCCGCAGAATGTACCTTAACTTAAAAATTGATTGGCACATAGATGGTAGAGAAATTGCATATGAACCACCCCATACAATATGACGAAGAAAAATAGATTCGCGATACACTGTTTTTGCACACTTAACGTAAACGTACCATCCCGCACACTAACTAATGCATTTAATAATTCAACCATCTTATTAACATCTGCTTATGACAACCACATTACACAATTATACTCAACAAAATTATTTATTATAAATCGTTATTCAAAAAGTAAGGTAGGAAAATCTTCCTTTAAAAGGAGAGAAGTTTTGTTGGACCATTTTTTTTCATTCACTCTACTTAAACTTTCCCAATTGTGGAAGTAAAAAATGATCTTGAGTCATCCCTGGTAATTTATAACACGCAGACACATTTTCCCCCCTCACTCACTCAGCTCCATTTCAGCCCTGCCCTGCCTATTTGTAAGCAATTAATTGAAATTAGATCTTGTTTCAGTATTTTATACAAAAAAAATATAATACAAAATACAATGGTCTTTTTCATTGTGGGTATACAAGGTAATCGTAAACTTTAACATAAAAATAATCATAAATAGCCATTTCACGGCAGGCACCTGGTAAAATTATGGAACGAAGAAACATTTAAGGGTTACCCCCAACCTGTGCTCATCATTGCTCTCCACTCTTCTACATTACATTGTCTACTCCCATTCTCTAAAGTATTTCCTATCTGTCTGGTCAACTCGTAAAAAATTGAAGGAAGTTTATATGTTAGGGTCAAATTAAGAGGGATGGTTAATTTTTAACTCTGTCATTAAGTCAAACCGGAAGAAAAAATAAATTTAGTTGGTCAATTAATTAGGCTGCTAAGGTCAATTTAAATTCCTTGCTTTTTGCAGCAAGGGGGTTGCTTTAAAAGGTTGCCTTAATTTTTATGAATTGTTGGGGAGAACTTTCTCCGTTCCTGGGTTATTCCGTAATTGTAACAGTGGACGCCTAAAATTAAAGTGAAGTCTAGAGTTGTCCTTAACATAGAGAGTCCATACATGATCCACCGCAACCCACGTAAGCAAAGGTCAGAAATGTCTGCAATGTAGAGGAGGGTGTATGACAGGTCTAAATTCAAAAGATGACAGAAAGTCTCACCAGTAAGAAACTGAGAAGTGAATGAGAGGGGGTGATCTCTTCAACGTCCACCATGAAAAATCTTTAAAAGAAACCCCTGCCATGAAATAATTGTAACAAAAGACGGCCTGCTGTAGAAACAAATTGTAGCAGCAGGTAAGTTTAGTTATCTGTAGTAATAATAATAATAATATGTTGAGCAATAAGTTTAGGCCGGTCGTAATGTACACTGGAAGGTGTACACTTCAAATTCCCCTTACTCATCATCGTCACGGATGCGATAGGATGGACAGGCGGTTTGAAGAAAATTGATGTTCTCATCCACACCAGCCAGGCCGGGCTTTGTAGTACAGATGCAGAGATGCAGTGAAAAATCAAGGAGAGTCTTTAAAACGTTATCATACAATACAAAACACAATAGTCTCATAGGTTAAGACCCATGCTTTGTACTTTGTGGGAAAAAAATAATTAATAATTAATACACTCTCCTCGTGCATACCACTTTGAACGGAGGAATGGCTTAAATAAATACTTATCACTCATCAAAGGGTGAGTGGTCGTGGATCTACCTCAAAGACTCAGGGTCACATTACCATAATACAAGCTAAAGGGAAATTAAATGCTCTCCATGTTTATGTAATCAAAGAAACCGGCGTATTATTTTGTTTATTGGGGGGGGGGGGGACGGAAAGGTCAACACATCGAACCAACAATTTCCAACAGAATTTTTACATGTAGCATTCGGATTCGGACGATTCGGAATTTTGAAATATGAAATCAAAATAAAAACCCGTTTGAACGTCAATAACAATTTTGCAGAATTTATTGTGTGATCATATTGGATTTAAAAAATATACGTTGCCTGCCATGAGAAAATGACTATAATTTTCAAATTGGGCGTGATGATAATTAAACCCCCTACAAACTTAAATACAACCAACACATTTGAACTAGTACGCCTGGAACAATTACGCCCACTTGGACTTAGGATGCACATACACACCACCACCACCACCTTAAAGAAACTTTGAAATGAAATGGATTGCTTGCATAAATTAGTCTAAAGTTTTAAGACAGAATGCAGAAAAAAAGATGATGAGGCTGAAGGGGTAGAAGAAAAAAAGTGGCCACACTCCTGTTCCGTCGTAACACAACTACACAACGCATCTTTAAAGTGGATGATCCTTATGTGTCACTCGCGTTTTGATGAGAACGCGTCTTCTTTATCTCATTTGACTGACTACTTGTCTGAAGAGAAATTTGCTCACTGATAATGTTGAAGAAGTTCCTTTAACGTTAACTCATATACCTAAAAAGGCCTTGAGCATGAATTCTGCGTGTTTCCGTATTAATTATAAATTAATTACGATAATATTACGCTCTTTTGACTGACAATTGTAAAGCTGTTACGACGAAAGGGTCGGGCGGAAAGATGAGTTCTTCTCACTTTGCCTTTAAGCAGAGCAAGTCTCTTTTTACGGGAAATGTGTGTATGTGTATGTAAAGTTATAATATAATAATATGATACTTGACTTCAGTTTGACGACTGCACGGGTGCCTACAATGTGTCAAAAGTCAAAGATACCCTCCTCACTCAAATTTTGATTTCTCGTCCATAAAGTTGACCGCCGTGAAGGTTTCACAAAAACAATGAAGTTTTATAGGAACTGTTGCACTTGCTAATAAAGTTATTAGATCACCATCAGTCATCGTCTACAGGGTGGATCAGAAAAATTGCCTTGACGAGGCAAATGCCATTATAAAGTGCTTAATCCGTTGTAGCATGGAGGTATTGTGATTTCGGCAGGTTCGAGGGTATCATGTTTGGCCATGCCATTTTTAAAAGATAACTGACTTCAATTTATAGCTTGGTGAAAGCTATTACTATTTGGGATTACGAGAGTATGTGTTGTTACCCTCCCTGTACTCTGTTATGCTTTATTGCTCTACTACTTGATGAATAGAGTAGAAAAACTGAATCAAAGTTTAAGGGCATTTTTCCTTTGGGGTCTTTGGGCTTTTCCAATTTTTATCATGTCAGGATAAAAATCATGATTTTGTCAGACAGACGGTTAGACAGGCTGAGTGAATCCAGATTCACTGGTTTTGCTGTTTTTTGACATGCAAAAAGTCAACTTTTCTTCAATAAAATGAATACCATATAACTGTCTGACAAGAGTCATTCAGGATATCGGAGTGATATAAACTGATACTGGTACAATTAACAAAGGTGATCACGTAAGTGTGATACATATTCAGACCTTTCTTTCCTTGTCTTGTTTACAAGCCAGCCAGCCAGCCATAGCCAGCCGTGGGACACAACATTGTATATGCGAGTGATCTCGTTTAAAAAAGTAATAAAACTTTATATGTAAATCAACTAGTCTAGTGACAAAAAAATGATGAGTCTCACTGAAAAGTAGATCTGAACTTGTTTTGAAGCAAAAGACTTGAATTCTTTTGTGAATTTTAGGAATGCCTTTGAGAGATCCCGTGCGTTACTCTTCAAATGTCTACTTCTTCCAAGTCGTAGCGGGTGGTTCATGAACTTCAACGTTTTCTGAAAAATGGGCTGGCTGTGAAATGGTGAGTAGACTGACCTTTACTTATGAACCACCCCACATAAGAAATGCCAGTGAAGTCTAGAGGTCAGTAGATTTAAAGCGGTCGTCTCTTTTTTTTTAACCTGGATCATTTTGGTCCAGGAGCCATTGGACTTGGCATAAAAGTATAATATGTTGAAGATGTTATATCTCATGATTCCGATCTGACCCCGACGGACACATGTGGAAGATTCAGTTCGTTCTTGGAACTGTTGGAACAAGTGGATTGTGATGCGATGTATGAAGGTACAAATCCCATCAACAAGATCAGAGTAAACAGAGAAGAACATTTTTTTTATAAAAGCTCACTGACAATGAAAATGAAAATGAGTGCGTCAGAGTCAAGAGATCTTTTCTGGAGAGTCGAGCCGCTTGGTTGTCATTGGACATTTCGTGTTGAGAGAAAACGTGATTCATGAGTTATGTTCTGATGATTTGGGATTTACCTCTACATTTTACTTCGGAAAAATTCAACTACTACTCTCTTGACTTTTTCTGTTGATTCTTTTTTTACCTTTTGAATCAGATCTGAGTGAGACTATGTATGCCTGCGCCGTTCGGATGGATACTGAATAAAAAGTACAGCCATATAGCCACTGCAGCAGCGGCCACAATTTTTTTTCTATACAAACACAAGGTCGAAGACTACTTCTAAAAACAATGACATGCTTTCTTACTTTACGACAGACAAGTCTGGGAATCTTACATTTGTATAAGTTCCAATGAGATTGTTGTGAGATTGGAGCCTCCAAGTATTTTTAGTTGTCGAGAATACTTTAGGGTGCTTCAGAAAGGAATTAAAAATTCTACGATAGTCTAGTCTAGTCGAACGACAGAATTCTATACAGATGACTATAGATTGACTATAAGCTTTAAAAAAGTATTCATTATTGATTTTCTCAAAATTTTCAACGAATTTTTAATGCAAAAGAAATGTACAGATTCGAGAATTTTACAAAAGTGTAGCAATGTCATTCGGTTTACTAGGTTATGCTGCTGTACTTTCACCAACTTTTTAAATACTAAATTGAATTCCGTCCATGTGTACTGACCTCCCTCGGAGCTCATTCAATTTGAAAGTCTTGGCGGATCAAGAAAACAAGGGAACGTTAGATTTGTGGAGCAGCAAAGTGTGATCTGTGAAGTGCCCAACCCTCTCACCTTAAATCCATCAAACCATCCAAAAATGTAAAGGTTAATACATATTTTTACTCTTTAAGGATTCAAGTCGCGCGGCGGTAAAGACCGGTCCCGTTCCCCGTTGTACAACAGGTAAAAAAGTAGGAGTCTCAAATGATGACACATGGTGTTAACTTTTTTTGGATTTATTTAACTTGTAATGTTTGCCACAAAGTTCACCTCAAAGATCTTCCATTTATTTTTTTAGTACGATCCACAAACTTCCGAGAAATTCTTTACAAAAATTTTCTTACTCAGACCATTTCCTCTTAAAAAGGACTTTTTTTTTCTTTTTCTTATATTACATTAAATTTCACATTACACTTACACTTACCGGCAACTTAGCGCGGTTGTTTGGTGTGCGTTGTGTTCCCTTTTGTCAACACCTTGCAAGGTATCCTATCCTAAAACCTAAGTATAAAAAAAGGGCAAAACCATTCCTCTACATATATACTGTATTTTTTACTGGCTAGTTTTAAAAAGGGAATTGTTCCACAAGAATAAGTGAAACACGCCCTCCCAAGAGGGATCCTCTATTTGGAACAACACAACAGTGTCAGTGTCAATACTCTCTCAAGATATTTTTTGACACGAGGGATCATCCTTCGGCAGTCAAGGCATCGATCCATGGGCAGGGCAGGGCAGTAGCTTTAAAACTTATGGCATCATACCTCATCTGAGGATTTTTGAACTTCGACTTCAAGTGTGAAACCCGGTCGGATCTTTTCTCTTTTTTTGTATTGTTCATTTTACATAACGTACGTTCGTACGATCATGTAAGTACAATACATACAATAAATGGTTCGACGAGGAAGAATACCTTCGATCCCTGCCCGCACTTCACCTCAAGAATTTTTTTTTGTATGTACGTAAACGTTAAAGTAATATTAATGTAAGTAATGCATTGTATGTTTTATGAATTATATTTTAAGGAAGCAGAGCAAACAGAAGTACATACGGATGGATGGATGGGAGGACGCTGTGCTGTACCGAGCTGTTTGACTTTAAGGCGTCCATCTTTGCAGCCAAGCCAACTCCGTCCGTAAATAAAAGACGACCAAGTCACTCTCCTTAAAAAAAAAGACTTGGCTTCGGTAAAGAAGTAAAAGATGTTAAATTAAAAAACAAACATCCCGATCCTCTTAAATGAAATCCTTGTGAAAAGCATAGCACTGAATTATATTGTATTGTACGACATTAGGTACCAAAGAAAATAAGCCCAAATACTACAAGTTATAGTTATAATGGAATGGAATGGAATGTTTTGAGGATGACATGCCAAATTAATAACTTAATGTAAAATGGTGTTCCTGTTTGGGACCAAATGAGTTGACACTTGTGTGTGTATGTTATGTACTAATGTAAAGATGGAATCATCATAAGAATTAGCAAAAGAGGAACAAGAGTTCATGTACCTTCCGCCTTAACTCTTAATTTTCTTCCTTCTTGATCTTTGAGGTCTGAGTGCGACAGTACTACAGTAGACAGTAATGGCCTCTCCCTCATTGACGGTAACGACTCTGTGCAAAAATTTATGAAACTTAATACATTTCATCTCTGTTTGCTCAGAAAGAACAAATAAACCACAAAATTAACTGTTGCGTACATAACTAATTCATAGCGACGCATAAAGAAAATTAGAAACGTAAATTTTTCTTCGTCTGCGTCATTTGCTTTAGAATTACAGAACTACAAATGTATGCATGTACTTTCTGCAGATCTTTAAGATTTGTCATTGTGTACATTTTAATAAGACGACGACGACTTACTTCTTCCGCAGAGTACATCATCATACATATGCGACCATTGTTATATTGTTGTAAAAATCTCATGTCAGAATAATTAGTTATAAACTGTCTTTAGTTGACTTAAATACATATACAGTAAGACACACACTGATTCATATTTAAGATGAACCTCTGAACTTGGACATACACATGCCACATGCATAAATACACAATACATCGTACTTTGTCGTCCATGTACTGATGTACTCCGTACATGCTCTCATACATGTTCTAAATGAGACACTCAATTTATGTTTGATTGTTTCTGTCACTCCAGCATTGTAATTTAATGTAATGTAATCTGACCACATTACATTACGACGAAAGCAATCCAGTGTAAGGTAGAAAAAAAATTGGTCGGGCTATAAGGCTACGCTACAATGCATGTGCTGTTTGTCAAAAAAGTTGTCGACTCAAAAAATTAGTTAAAGGTGCGGCCCTTGGAGTCCCCAGATGCATGCGAATGCGATTAACGAACCCGAAGGAGAAGAAGTAAGAAAAAAAAATATAAAGGTGACAGGACAGACTAAAAGTTGTCCTCGTGTCTTCTCGTCCTGCCCTGTCACCTTATTTACCTATTGAATCAAATTTACATTCATAATTTTTGTACTTTGTAATTCGCGTATGAAATGAAATGAATTGTTATAATGTGTCTTGATTAAATTTCAAATAAATAAAGTCAAGTGAGGCAAGGATATTTGGTAAATAATCTAGACTCGGAAATTTACTTCAGACAGCTTAATTCATGAGATAATTTCACTTTTATATTATAAAGTTATTGGACGTAAGAAATAAAATTGTCACCGCCATCTCTTGGAATTGGTTGTTGAAAGATTGACCCTAATATTAATTAATAATTATTTGTTATGGCCTAATTAACTAACTTCTGTGAATTTTGTAAATAGTACATGGTTTTAATTGGATTTGAGTTTCACTGCGCTTTACAGACTCTCCACATTACAATCTCTGTACTGGGTATTTTTCTTCAATTTGAGTAATCCGAACGTGTTAATGAGATTATCTTTGTGTCATGTCGTATTATTTGGTTTCATGTTTTGTCGGGTCATAAAAAATGGGCTATTGAGATTTTTACGTACAACTACACATTATGTACATTGGATGGGAGCATTTCACTTGAAATAAATTGTGTAATAAACTATTCCATACACATGTCCGCACCTGTTCTTACCTTCGAAAAGATTGGGGCCTCCCAGACACTCAAAGAAGTCATAAGTTAAATTTACACACCCACATTCATTTCCAACTCATCTCATCATACCACACACACACTCAGACACACATAACACACATTTCCTTCGTCTTAAACTACTAGAGAACAATACAATAACATTAACAACAAATACTACACCAGAATTATAATTCATTTCATTTCATTTAGAATGAAAATACAGGAAAGATACAAAATTCTGCAAAGGCAAAATAGTCTTAGTACATCCTCGAGTACTTACTTTAAGGAGGAGTGACGTATTATTTATGGTTAATATACAATTAAAGGGTTAAATGCTCATAAAGACACATATGTAACGTTGGAATTCTATTGGGTGTGTGCATGAGGAATTGGAAAATATTTTGTGCATGCATGCACTTAAGAATTCAGGTCACACGTTTTAGTTTGAGAAGAATATTATTGATGATGTTGGGAGCAGGTAGGTCTTGTCCGACTGTGACTTGTGATGTGTGTGGGTCTTCGGTTTCAATCATCAGAAACATTTAAATATGTATGTATGACATCAGAGGGTATACATGCATAATATTTGCAAATTACTAAAAAAATCGTTACTTATAGTCTTTAGTAGTACATTAAATCGTGCGCCACCAATCAAACACGGTGGGTGGCGGAGTCGAATTTACTTACATGATCGTAATTTTTGTAAATTTTCTAATGATGACAGATTCTTATAACTACAATGCACTTTGAAATACATATTTTGGCTGCGTATTCTCACATGACTTTCAAAAGGGAAAATATTCCAATATTTCAGAATCAATTTGAAATAGTAGAAATTAGAAACTCTTTACAAAAGATCTGGCTCGTCAGATGCACTTTTCATGCTTAAACAATTTTAATGTAGATTATTCAAATTTTGAACAACAAATTTGGTATGCATGAATGAACACAGCATACTTTGGTTCTAATATTCAAGCAGGGTGTCCACAATTCTAGTTTAAATATGAAAGAGTACTAATGAGAATCTAATACGCCAATAAGCAATAAATAATTTATTTCGGGGGTATAGATTTTTACCCACAAGCTCTTATGGATTGGCAGTAATGACCCGTAGAAAATCGCTCAATTGCCAAACGTTGTCCTAAATATTTATCTTCCTGTACGTTGGTTTATTTGAATCGAATTTAGAGTCAATGATTTTGAGATGTAGATGGATGAAATACGGGAGTTCGTTCGTTGCGTTAGTCCCAATACATATTATTAAAGGTCAAGTGAGGGCCCTTTGGAATTTTGACTTCTAAGGCTTCAAACATTCGGCACAGTTCGTTAGTTAGAATTTTGGGAAGAAAGACACTAGGGAAGCGGAGAAAGGAGAAGAATGGCAAGGTGAAGAGATTTTATGAAGTGTGAACGAGATTACATTTTTTTTTCTTCTCCTCCTTTCTTCCTTTCACGAACGGATTCTGAATAGGATGAGAACCTATAAAACCTTTAGAGTGTTGTCTGTTTTCATGTCGGCTGAGGCTTCTCATCCTAAAAAAAATACCTGGACCTGACCCAAAGGGAGTAGTTATCTGTGTGAAGTCATCCCTGGGAAAATTTATCGTGACACTTTGAAGGGGTCCCCCACTCGCTCCACTCAATTATTAATGGCCTCACCGCGTTGTCCTGTTATTCGGGACTTAAGCAATTTTTTTCACTCTTCATTTTCAACTGCTACTAAATCGAACGAATTAGCTACTTAATCCAATATTTCAGAGTATTTGTTCTTATGAAATCTAATCAGGTGAATTTTTGTAGCTACCATTATGAGCGTTGTTCCAAAATTCGTAGTTTTTGTGTTCTGTATCTTGGAAATGCTAAGCATCAACATCACTAGACTCCGGAAAGGTTGGTTCAACTCTTTAGTTGTGATTGTGATCCCAATTACTTAAGGGGTGCTCTTTTTAACCAAATTAGTGATGCTGTGAAGAAATTCAAGTTCAGGTATGCTGAATGCTGATATAGGAGAAGCACCACTTTTAGTCAAAATTCTATTAAAATTCAAACTTCGCCTTGTCCACAAGATTTCTGAAACTATTCGTCTCAATAAATTACTCGTGATACATCTGTACGATATTATTTTACCTGTTTTGTTTCTATGTTTCTCGTGTATTTGTATTGATACTCGCAAAGCACAATAGCCTTTAAAAGAAAATACGGATTGTCCTAAGGTAATTGTATTTTCTGGTCATATTAATTGATACATACTACCACTTTTGGCAGGCGTTGAAATAAAACATTGTTTCATTTACTTTGAGTAATCTGATGTCTAATTCGTAAAAGCTTGGTGTGGGCTATTACATGAGTGCTATGAATAATAATCAGTCATTTGAAAGGTCTTTTTAAGGCCTTGGGTGGGCAAAAGTCATGCGTGAATGGTGACATATCTATGTAAGCACATAAACAATATCACGTCAAATTATAAAATAATCATATTAATCCAGAAACTGAGAAAAACCTTCAATGATTCTTCACTGACTTCCTTCAAACCATAAACATTTTAACTACAAATTATAACGCCTTCACGATCAATAATGCTCAACGAATAACACTAAACGTGCCACTGGGGCTTTCCGCACCCATAAACAAGATTATAGATGTACTGGTTTTCCTACTGTTTATGAACTTTTTTGAGTTTAAATAATTGTTAATTATAATTGACGTCATTGCCTGAAGCGAGAGATGACTTTGACCTTGCGATGTGATATGTAAAGCATATCATAAAATTACAAGTGGTGTCCATAATAGAAAACACAATTTCAACTCAAATTCAGATAATAATATTTTGAGGAAAACTCCAATTATTCCAGGTTGGTAAAGCTTTGGAATAATTCGGCTGAATTGTGAGCACACCTATACAATTTATCTGGAATTCCAAAGAAACACAAAAATGCTGAGAGACGTCTACACTGAAACCATTAAGGGTACCAACCGACCCCCCAATATAGTGAATGAGGGGGTGTAAAAACATTAACACTATTCACTTCTACTTGATGTATTTATCATGTTTGTCTTCTATAAGGAGAAAGCATGCTTTCACTTTTACCGAATATTTGTAATGTAATGTCAATTAATTGCCATTCTCTTTTTGAAAAATCATATGATGCGTTGAATCTGGATGAAGATGTACTAATATATGGACTGAATAGCTTAACAAGGAATGAGCGTAATAAGACTAATGACTCCATTGCTAAAAAGTTTGGGCTCTGAAAAGGTGACAGAGTAGAACGCAGGTCTGGAGTCCGCATGTGGTTTTCCTTGACGAGAGCTGTCTTGACGTCGTCACAAGAAGAGAGAAAAATCGAGGTGGGCCAATTACTCAAAGTATTAAATGGATGACGAATGACCTAAGAGAGTACCTCGGAGTTGAGTTATACTTGGCGTCTGTGCTAAATGAGGTGAGATGAATGGGTTCCTTCGGTCACGCTGAGTCCAAAGGTTTCTGAAGCAACCAAATCCAAATGTCAAAATCCCTTCATGTATGTTCTCATGAGATACATGCATAACATACATACGAATTTAATACAATGTCCTGTATAGTATTTCTTCTCTACAGTCTACACCACACTGTGCGATTAGCCTCGCAGTTGAAAACTAGGAGAAGTCTTGTCGGATGAATTCAAAAAATATATGAGATACTTGAGAAGTCCAGGTCTTCCCTTTAGTGACCCCTTTCAACTTAGTCTGAATATATTATACGGACTAATAAAATTACTTACCTATTTACCAACACACACAGATGAGTATGTACGTAGTACTAGGAAGTCCATACATAAAGTATGGATACAGTTTAAGTATGTGTAGCATATCTTCACCTTTGAGAGTGATGGATGGATTGGTTGATATGATAGATGGTTTATTGCGGATGCGGGGAAGAATGGCCGAAAGGATAAGGAAGAAGGATCTACAACATTGTTATTCTACAATATTTTATATTACGTATGTACCAATCCATCCAACCTGTACACGGACGGATGGAATGGAGAAGAAGGGGAAAGAAATTTTTTAATCTGATTTGAATTAGAAATAGATGATAAAAGGTTGAAATCGTTTATCACTCATATGACAACTTGTTGGCAGAATAGGGGTAAGCTGTTGAAAAATAAAAAAAAAAGTTTATTCTATGTAATGCGTACATATTTTACCTCAACTAATCTCAACAGAACTATAACTCGGTTGGATTCAATTATTCGGTTCATTCATAAAAATTTCCTTGGAATGCAATACAAGTTATAGTGATGGAAGTCGGTATTACTGAGATAAGTGAAATGGTCCGGTTTGTATCTTCATATGTAACCGCTACACACACACTGTCTGCTCGACAGGTCAAATCCACGTCACTCTGAAGCGAAATGGACTATGAAAATTATACTTCCGATTACTATTGCGTATAAACTTGCATATTGATTACCTGTAAATTAAAATGACCACTTTCCGCAGACCATTTTCACAAATGAATGTTAAAATTGTCCAAGGGAATATTTCAAACTAATTCCGTGTGAAACGCTAACGGCACACCCAGAAATACTATTCGCTTCGCCACGTCGGTCACATTACAGAAACTAGTTATAGAGAAACAATTATGCTTATTTCCGTTCAAAAAATAAGTGAAACGAATCAATGGATGGTTAGTATTACACTGTAGTGTGATACAGGATACGCAGTCCAAAGGTAAAAGTGAAATGCCCGAGGTACAGACTAAAAAGCTGCATATGTACAAGAGTACAAGCACAAGGTAGAGAAGTGGGTAAAGGAATCATTATAAAAAAGCATTTTTGACAAATCCAGATTTGCCTTAGTGATAGATTACTCTACTCCTTTTGGAATGGATGATGCCACGCTCTCCAACATTCTTTCCCGACGACCCTTCCATTTCCAAACCATAAGTCTCTCTTTTCAAAATACATAAATCTCTGACTTGTCGTCCGCCGCCCTTAACTCTCTCTCTGAAAAAAAGGCATCCCAAATGAGAAGATGCTCCACAATCCCATATTATATTCCTTCGTCCGTCAGCCCAGGCCAGTCCGTCCCTACACATTCCCACATTGTCCGGTCAAATCAAGAAAAAGAAGCGACTGTGTAAAAAAAATCTTCACTTAGAATACTTTTAGATACCAGACAGTATGTGTGGAATGGAATGGAATCAGCCGACCGAGACTAGCAAGTTGGAAATTGAAAATTAGAGGACGACAGAAAACAGGACAGTCACTTTTATAATTTATTACGTATTTTTTATTGTCTAACGTTGTTGGGGATTTTGCTTTTAACTTTCGAAGTCACTCTTAATATCTGTGATTGTACGGGCAAACCGATACACGTACTGGTTGAACTAGAATATAGAGAAAAAAAATGTGTCAGAGGAATTTAGAACTGAAACTGCAGCAAATATAAAAAAAAAGACAAGGTGCAATACTTGGCAAAAAGACAACAGAACAAACTCATAAAATAACTGATTGCTTCGTAATCCTGGAATGTGAACCAAAGAACAACCAAATAAAAGTTCCACCGTTTGATTTTGGCTGCATGATTTCCTCTATTACACACACCCCAGACTGTGTCAATCGAACTCCCGCTGTCCCTTTCCTGAAATTCCCTGGGTCGCCCAAATAAAAAATTAATGAATAACCTGTGAAACAAGATCCAATTAAATTGAACCAACTACATATATACAAATAATAGAATAACTAACTTGTTTTATTTTATTGCTCTCGATTAGAGTACAATATTTAATGATGTTCTTCACATTGCTTTTGCTAATTAACAACAGATGTTAAAGTAATGTTAGACACTTTAGTAATTTAATTTGACGAATAGTCAAATCACATGCATTTCTTCCTCATGGAATGAATGGGCTTGAAATTATTCACATTGATTTGATCCGATCTATCCTGCTGTGCTGTGTAATCCACGACAAGGATTTTAAAAATGTAGTGCACGTCTACGACGTTTTGCCCCAATTTAATTTATGTGAGTTACCTTAGAATGTCTACAGTCCGAATGAATGCAAATGGAGTGATTAGTATTTGGTTTGATAATTTTTATCATTGTGATGAACACTAAGTGCACGGAAGGGTTGGCTGGTACTTTCATTCATGCCGAGAAGAAATAGAAAGCCATAAAGTTCGTTCGAGTTTGAAGGGATCAGTACATAGATGAGAAAACGCGGTGTCAGCCAGCGCCTACTTATAAAAAATACTTTAACCGCATTTAATCATGAGGATAGTTTTTATCATACACAGATATGCATATACATATATTTTTTTAAAGGATATCATCGGATTTGAATTGTAATTTTAAGTCGCGGAGCGGATCTGATCAGACGCGGTTTCGGCTTCTTTAAGGGCTCCCAAGCCTAGCCCTTTTGATGTGACCATTTGTATTCACTAGACGCCCTAAACTTTGCTTTCCTTTCCATGTCCGTCCAGATCACGAACACTCTTCACTCTACCGCCTCTGCCGTCTTTTCTTAAACTCTTAACTTTAAAAAAATCAAAAATCCATTATTTGTAGTAGTAAGGGCGTGCATTTTACTAATGTGCCGTTCTGTTCTCTTTATCTAAAGAGGATTCGAGAGCAAGCTCGTTGCCTGTTAATGAAGAAAAACCGGTGATGTGCGGGTACAAGGAAAAACTCACTTGCTCTCCCGACATGATTTTGCTATTGTTGTTTAATGTCGGTGACAAATTTCGTCAAGTTTCTAACAAGGTACCCTTTGCACGTGTGAAAGCTGAAATCAAACGTTGCCGTTCAGGATTAGTTGTCCGAACTGTCTTGGTCTCTTGGTTCGGTCACTGTTGGAAAACTTCTTGCATTGGTCTAATATTTGCTAAAAAATCGATCGTGTATTTGTGCTCAGGGTACCTGATGAGAGATCGAGATCACGGATCAATTTTTAAGTTGATCTGATTTTTACATGAAAGGTTGTTTCCTTGTAATCACCAATGTCATCCACTCTTGGGTGAGAGAAGGAAGGGCAAAGAAGAAATGAAGAAAAAAGAAGATTTGGGAGTTTGAATTGGATTTTTAAGGCGACCTGACTGGACGGGAGTGCTTTATTTTGAGGGTGTTGTTGGTTGAATGTTAGAAAATAAAAAACAACGGCGACGAAGAGGACAGTCTCACCTTGTGTCACCTTTTTGTCTTTTCGTCGTGGGTGACTCGATTCCTAGCATACATACTACAAACAAATACATAAAACATCCCTTAGCTTCTCACGTTCTTCTAAAAAGAACACAACAACAATAAAATCCCTAAAAATGCTTTTAATCGCACGTGCACTGCATTAGTTGTGGGAGAACACTAGAACAGACTACTTTTTTTATCTGTCCTTACTTACTGCACTACTGACTACAAGCCTGCCTCTTTTTCAGGGCAAAATTGTCACTACAACACACGGTAGATAGTAATCATGATTCATTGGTTTTAAACTGGATAATTGATAGGTACTTTCAGACTCATTGATAAGGTAGGACGTGCATGCACATGAATAGCCACAGCCAGCAAGAATTATGTAAAAGATAGTAAAAATTACAAAACTTACTTACTTTCAATTTTTATTAGGTCGTTTAAATGTTAAGTTTTTAGTCGAAATGGTGGGTTTTTATCATTTTATTGCTTCGCTTTGTATTGTTAGACTATTGGGTTGCTTCAATACGAAATATGTATAGTACAGCCGTAAGCGCGCAATCACAGAGAAATCGTATTTCACAGATTAAATTATTTACAAAGACAAATGATCTGATTAAATTCTGCGGCTCAGCAATTATGGAGTTTAAAATTCTCCATTTATTGCGGCAGGTTTACTGAAATATCAAAAGTGTTTGTGCTAAACTTTTCAGCACACTTTTGACAATTTCTCCACCACAATGCATTCCCGTAATTCCACTCTTCGAGGCACCGACTTCATTGTTTCGTGGTGTGACGCTGACGCGACGGTCTGTCTGAATTGACTTTGACAGAACTAATTTGAATAGAATGAAAATGGACATTTAAGAGAGTACTAAATTGTGTGAACTTGGCAGTAAAGATGAGAAGATTCATTTGTAATGTTTTATATTGATGGGAGAGAGAATTCTCACTCTCTCGAACCCTAAAGCTGGATTTCTTGCTAATGTGTACCAAAAGACGGGACGTGTACTCAACTTTAGTAATTATTGTTATTTGATTTTTTACCGCAGTTTTATTACTCATTCATTATCTGCACACAAACACACATTATGGTGTGGTTTTGATATGACTCCTCGCCGCCAAGGCATGCCCTCCTCATGCAAGTTTGTTAAGAGTCATGAGCAATAAAATTTGGAAGGCGACTGAGATTCACTCAAGTCTTTCAGAATTAAAAAAAAATCATTTACTTGCCAGATTAGACTTGGGTTGAGTAAAAGTTTGTAATGTCATGTCATTCGAGAGCGTGATTGACAAAGGGACAAAATGGCTTTCCCCACATAACCAAATCACTCTTCTTTCAACTCGCCGATTTGTCCTAAGAAATTATTTTGTATACGTAAAAATTATAAAGTTACTGAATTCTAATTAAGAATTACTATTTTAAAATGTCGTTCATGGCATCAATCTTGCATTTCAAATTGATTATGTATACGTATTGTTGTACATGGATTAAAGGCAGGTTATGAGTAATTTGCCTAATTTTCTTATGAACCCTATGACCCTTTATACACTTCACTCTGAGGTGGAATCAATAATCCTGGGAAAACCATTAAAAACTGGATTTGGAGCTTCACTCGTGCCTTGCGGTAAAGCAAATTAAAGTGAAGAATAACAAAAGAGATCAGCTTCGATTTAAAAGGCAATACATACTACGTACTGCAATGTACTGTCCCGCACGGGACGAAAGAATTTGATGGTTTTGTATTCAATCTGCCTTCAGGCACAATATTGTTGTAAATTCTTTCTTTTCCTTAGCATGTCAATTTCAACGAGTTCCAGAACAAAAATCCACATGAGATTCTTGACGAATGAGCACAAAAATTGATAATACTAAAATATAATTACACAGACTGTCGTGAAATTTGAGTTCACTCAACTCACGAGGGAAGTACGTAAAGAGTAACTCACTGGATTCGGCTGCGCAGAGTAAAGTAGCTGGAGCATTAAGCTAACAACACGCGGGGGACATCGGAGGATACATGTCATTGTCATCGTACATTTCGGTCAGGCGGCTTTCACCTCCAGAAGCGTATCACTCGTCACTCGTCAACAAAATTGTCAATGCTGACGAGTGCATACGACCTGACTCAGAAATGACGCATTTCCTTTATCTCCGACATAATTTAGTTATGAATTATCTTAAGAACAAAATGTAGCATGACTTACTAGTGATTTCACGTCACACACTACACTGTTGTAACTTGTAGCCAGTTGGACTGATGCTTTACCCTCAAATCGAATGCTACTGAAATCGACGTCGTCCCGGATGAAATCAGTGCAGTTTTCAAGTGACAGTTGGCTTGGGTAGATACCCATATTTTTAATCGCCTAACTTTTAAATTCAATCCCGACTGAATATATTGAGTTTTACATCCATATTTTTTTTAAAGAATACAGGTTTTAGTTTTTAAAGATTTTCGGGAGCCAATTAGCCAGTATGAAAGTAACTTTGATAGTGTTGTTAATTGTAGCTAGCATCACCCTTTTCTTCTCGGGAGTGACAGCAGGCGTCCTTTGGTATTTCAAAATGTAAGCCAGAATTTCGGCAGCAATCTATCATATCATCATTTGTGCATTCATTTTAATTTTTAAATTGTTTTAGACCACTGTACTATGTCGGTGTGGCTGCGGTTGCTACACTTCTCATCATTTACATCTTTGCACCGCTTGTCTTCGTTTGCAGTCCGGCCCTTCAGCGCCATTTTATCTTCCTAACAACAGGTAACTCTGAAACTATACAGACGCTGTCAAAAATAAAGTGAGGGCATTTTTCTGATTTTATTGATGGGCGAGTGCTATAAGCAATTCTCTCGGACGCGGACGGGAATCAGAAGAAGGCCTTTATGAATTTTGAATGAAACTCATATTGGTCTCACCGTTTAACACGTAGAACCGGCATTACTTTTAAAAACTGCAGGATCTTGAGTAATTCAAATCAAAGTTTTACAAAATACATTTTTTTGAAATTTTGGTAAAATCAAACCAGTACGTCGATTTTGATCCGAATTTCAGTCGGGGTTTCTTGATCCGATTAGCGTCATTCGCAATATCCCCTTCGTGTGGTATTAAAAAGTGTAGTTTTTCATAGTTCATAGTCATGGTCGAACTATATTTTGTTCAGCAGATACATTATGTTCTGGAAGTACAGCATACAATTATTTAGCCTTATCATATTCTACGTTATCCTTTCAGAAAAAGTTGAGCCGAATATGGATTTTGACATCTTAGCGAGGACTGAGTTGTCTGGTTGCAGGAATTTTTATTTGCATCCATGTCAGGAAACTTCAATTGGTGTTTGGTAACTGACAATTTCATTTTCTCGTCAATATTCATGTTTTGTTCAAGTTTCCTCCCTAATTTGCAAACTCAAATTCAGGCATATTCTACCTCGAGATGAAGACGTAAGAAGGAGATCTGCTGTGGGTTATGGAGAGGGATTCTGGGAAGACAGTTTACGAAATTCAGAAAAGCACGTTGTAATCTATTTTCATGGAAATACTGGATCGAGAGCACTGGAACATCGCATAGGATTATACAAAGTACTTCAACAACAAGATTACCATGTGATTGCATTTGACTACAAAAGTTTTGGCGACTCATCCTATGTACCACCATCTGAAGCAACAGTAGTATTTGATGGAATTCACGTTTACAACTGGGTTCGTGGAATAGTTGGACAAACGGGGAGATCTCGGATTTTTATTTGGGGTCATTCACTTGGCACTGGGTGTGTTAAAATGAAATATTTTTGCTGCTAGGAATTCTTAGATTTAATTATTGTGCATCATTTTATATGTACATAGAATAGCAACACACGTGGTGGACAGAATTTGTAAGGCATCTGACGTACGCCCCGCAGGACTGGTTCTGGAATCCCCGTTCAATAATATTGGTGATGAAATGAAGCATCATAGACGTACCAGAGTAAACGATACAAATTTTGCATTACTTCAATTTTCATCTGTGGTTTTAAATTTCTAGAATTTGTTTATTGATTTTTCCTAGTTTTACAAGTGGTGGCCATGCTTTAACGCTGTTTTTGTAAAAGCACTACACAACAATGACATTGCCTTCCGAACGGATGAACATATTGAAGTAATTCCAATTAGACTTCAAATTCTTCATGCCTCAGATGACGAAACCATTCCTGTATATCTTGGAGAAAAGGTGAACTTTTTTTTGCGACTAATTTTATCTGAAATATGACTAGCATTTTGATGTTTGACTATAAATACCAATATTAACTATCAATATTTTTTCAAACAGCTCTACAAACACGCCGTACAGTACCGACCATCAACATTTAACCCAATTCGCTTCCAGAAATTTGGCAGAGGTTTTGGACACAAAGGAATTTACAGAGCTGAGGCATTACCAGGAATCTTTCGTGATTTTGTCTATAATTCACTCAACGACAATAGTCACTTGGGTCCGGGACTTCCTCGAGCAAATGATTTGGCGGAAAGTATATAAGTGCGGAAAGTTGGGAAGATCTCACGCTAATATTTTTGACTCAATATTCGATTGTAAATTTGTTCTATTTTTTAATACTCCTCTTGCGAGACCTGCCTAAAAAGAATGGTCTACATCTTCTTGTCTCATTTTTTTATTTTTTATTATGCATGGAATATTTTAAAGTGTGTGAAAGTTTGCAAAATTTCCTTTTGATTTTTAAACTGTCTGTTAATATTTTTGAATGTAAGTAAATATGATGACCTTAAAACCGTGGACATTGTTTGCATGATCTAAAAGTTTGCATTTTTAATCTTGTGTTTGACTATTTTGTATTTGAGTATGATTTCTGATCAATAAAGTCCACAGTGTGTAAATTAATGACTCTAGTAGTGATTTATTTGATTGGCAATTCCATCCATCCATTGTTGTGTGTATACTGAACAGCTTAATTCGAAGGGATATTAATTCTAAAGCTTTCACAACCTTGGTTGTCCGCCATTTAGCTCTCAGGCCACAACTTTGGTTTAACGTTTACATTTTGGTGTCTTCATTGTATTATAATAAGAACCTTACAACAATGCAAAACTTCATGAATAATTAAGCAAGTTAAAGTTAATCTTCTTGGGCTGTAGAAACTTTTATAAAGTAAGACAAGAGATGAGACAGACACGACACAAGTCTTAAGCTTCTCATTATTTTCGGGGTCTTTGAGATCTGGGTGGTAAATTTCTCAAAAGCCGTGAACCCGTGCCCTATCATTGTTTATTTCTTCTTAATTTGTGTATAATAACTTAATCCTATTCTGTGTCCATCCACTACACTGTACTAAATTTTCATTCCAACACAGTGAAAGCAAAAGAATATCAACCCAAAAAAAACTGAGCAAAAAAGTTCACATTGATCCAGAACACAAAGCAGCAGCCTTTTTCTTTGCCAAACTTAATTAGAATTGGATTAATTATAGTGGGGAAAGAATTAGGGTTGGCCGGAGCCACAGTCTTAGACAGGGCCAGAGCCAGGGGGTTTATCTTTGGTTGAATTTACATGTGCGAACGTGAACGTATGTACTAGGAAGACATTGGGCAAGAAAACTCTATTAAATTGATCAAATGATTTACACCCTGATCTTGGTAATAAATCTTTTGTGGCCGTCAAATTCTAACTCACACGGCCAACCCCATGTGTACCTAACACGACTGGACTGACTTCATAATAATACTTACTTTACTACACATAATAATGAACTCTGTATTTTTCTTAAACTTTGCTTTCAATTAATGGATCCGATCCAGTTTTCCTTATGATCAATAAAGTAGACGCGACGTGCTCGTAGTCGTAGAGTCTCACCTTCCCAAGATAAGCTCCAGTCGATCCTTCGCCTGAATACTTAATCCAGTTCTATGTTCCAGGATTGCCATTATGAGACAATCGACAAGCATACTTGTATGTACGACTGCATTGGAAATCACGCTAATAAATAAATCAAATCAAATCAAATCAAATTCTAGAATTTTTCTGAACTATTCAACTGCCCTTCTGGATACCAGAGCAAAAGTGAGTCTGAAAAGTACATAAAATAAAACCACTTGAGTACTTTTGTCTATTTAAGTACTGTAATTATTGTTTAAGCAAAATTTAATTGTTAGGGTGGCGTCACTTGATAGTCACATGCTTGTTCGATTTTGTTGTAAATTCCCAGCACATGCTAAAATTTTATGTAATGAAAGCCATCCGTCTCTTGAGAAGATGACCCTCGTAAATCGTAAATGGAGTGAGGATGTTAGCAGCACTCATTGAATTCCAATCAGTTCAGGTACTGGGCCCAAAAAACTATAGCAAAAATGTTTGTACTATCTACGTTCATATGTAGATCGGAATATGTAACAATAAAAGATTGGTTGCATGAAGCTGTTATAAAATAATCTGGTTTATACAGCTAAACTGAACTTGAGCGAAATGTGCAGGGAAAGAAAAAAATATATATATATTCAGGCCTTCATTATCATGATCTGCCGAGCTGAGTCCATTGTATCCAAATTCCAAGTTCCATTCCAACTCCAACCCGATGCCGTGCCCTCATGTTCAGTACATACAGAAAACAGTAGATCTTTGAGAAAACATGCACTAAATTATATTGCTTTCATTCACTATTCAAAACATGACACGATTTGATGTTTGGATCAGAACATATATAACAAATACAATGCAATCTGCAAACTCGTCCATTTTTTTTTGTCTTCCTTCGCGGACCGACAAACAAAAATCCGACCATGTGGATTTTTTTCTAACTAGCTTAGCAGCAGGTTTGCCGAAATGTAAACTACAAATTAGAATCTCACTTCCCTGTAAATTCTATCAGAGATTCAATTCTCGTAGGATGATCGTAGGAAAAAATTAGAGCAACATGAATATTTAAGTATTGTATTGTAATGGGGGATGAAGAATGAAGATGTGCTACAGATTGCGTAGGTTCGTGATCTAATTTCAAATGTGACTAAACTTCAAAAATATGAGTTTTCTTGTATCAAGCCAAACTAAAACAATAAAGTGTATCGTATGTGTGTACGTAGTACCCCTGAGAGAATCCTCGCTAAATATCGTGACTAAACAATAAACTCATTATAACCAAACTAATCATTAAATTCAATTGAAGTCTGTAACCTCAGTTAGATAAGCCATGCTAAATCACTGCGCTGTATTGATTATTTTTTCTCAGCATAATTTTAATATAATTATTATTGCGTGCATGGACAAGGGAGAAAATCAAGGTTAAGCAGAGTTGTTGTTTGAAGCATTGGAGACTCAAATAATTTCGTTAAAGTGTGCAGTATCTAAAACAATTGCAAAATTCCAAAGAAGGATGATGATTCCAGGTTTTATTCACAAATCCACAGTGTTAGGGAGTTCAATGATTAAGTTGGTGAATCTGTATTGTATCTTAATTGTGAGTGCAACTTATTTATTTAGTTCAGTCCTTAGGAGTAGGCGGAACTTATGAATAAAGGGAGGATTGATTTCAAAAAATGATGAATGGGTATGATGAAAACTTGAATGTCAATTTCCTGTCCTAAAGGGTGTTCACCTGATTTTATTTGGGGTGATTTATTTCATATAACTCCAAATTTGAGTGGTAAAATCGGTATATCGTTGTACTACAACTCTAAATAAATGCTTACTTGTTCGTGTACTTTTAGAACTTCATTACTTCATTCCAATTTCTCCTTCCCAATTATTCTAAAGTTGGCATGAAAAATTACGTTTCTGTTTGTGTGGCAATTCTGGTAATCCAAAGATATTTCATTGTCACTATCTGTGTGAAATCTTAGCACACATTACTCAATCTGACGATTGAATTGTCCCTTACGATTAGCGCACTGTGAGAAGTGTCGTGCCATGGACCAACGCAACGTATTATCATTAATAAAACTTTCCCAAGTCCCCCATTACATTACATTGCCTTACACTAGACTAGACTTCGGAGTCTAAATGAAGTTCCAAAACCAAAAGACTCAATAAATATATTGAAAGTAGAAGTTGATGATTCTTTAGTGAAGTCTACTCCGGAGAGGATGATGATGGTTGTAGGTTTTTGAAACCACCACTGGTACCTTTCCCTTTCTTTTTTGTCAAAATAATTGTTTGTACACGAGAAGTTAACTATGTTGCCTTTGCTTGCATTATGACGGGACAAATGGAGTCATTCGTCTTTTGAATGGTTGCATGAATAAATTGACGTGTCCTCTCAATTCTTCAAGCGAAAATTTTCACTCGACTGGTCTTGACAAAAATTTGAGATGAAAGTGAGTCAGTCCTACGAGTCCCAGTCCTACCCCAAGCGTGATCCCTTTTTTTTTAAAAAAAGAAGCAGCAGCAGCCAACAACCTGGTTGATTCAACTGAACTGCTTTAGTTTACGGCTGGTTGAAGAAACATGGAACAAATACATAATATTAAAATGCACAACAAGGTAAGGTGAGGTGGGTAGTCTCCGTGTATGAAAAGGAGTTACTATAAAAAAAAGATCCCATAAATCCGCGAGGTGTCAAACCGGAAAGTACAAACATTGAATAATGATCACACACAGAGAGTTACACTTCTTCTTCTTGTTCGAATTCAGAGTGTTTGTGTATTCTCATACTGGTACTAGTACTATGGAATGGACTGGTCTGAATAGATGAATAGGTGTACACCGAAATATCATTCTTATGTTATGGGCATTTCATTAATTTCAACGGGAATCTGTACAAATTAAACATACCCCAAATTTTGGAGCAGAACCATGTGGTTGTATTTCCGGTAGGGTCAGAGTGCCCAGTACCAATACTTTCACCACTTTCTCTATAACATTGAATGGAGAAGGCAGGAGAATGATCCGGGTTATACTGAAGACTCTGCTTCTAATACAGATTCAGTGCCATCTAAAATTTCGATTGACATTTTTTGAAGTGCATTTGGGTTATTTGTTGAAAAAACGTATAACTAGAAACTCGAGAATTTGCTCTAATTTCCATCTAGCCTAGGAAATGAGAAAAGCACTCAAGCTTTAATTGTTTAACCTTGAAATGCTTATAATTAATCGACTTTTAAGTTAATTCCAAGGGCGGCACGTGAATTTTTTGATTTTACAAATCGGCGGTAACAGAAGTACAATACACGTCTTGAATGTGTAACAATGAGGCTGTCGAGGGGCCTATGGCAGGACATAATAATTGTATGCATGCAACAATGAACGTTTGAGAATTGAACTGCTCCCATTGCCAAAAGAATGGAGAATTGAACCCGTAACTTATCATCGTGATTCAATTCCATTCAACACTTGAATGTTCAATTGCTTGAGCCTGTCCATGCCACCCTGCATTAACTCACCCGTCGTCATTCTTTCACTTTCATTCGATTGGAAATTTATTGCACTACCACTCTTCCTCAAGTCAACACTTAACTTGCCCTGTCTATGGGGTCTTACCTGCCCTCAAGAGTCAAAATCTTGACTTATTAAATCCTGAATAAATCGATTCAGACAGATTTTTTTTATTAAACGTATAGAGTAGATTTATCAATAGACTGGAGGGGAACATTTTATTTTGCACTCTGTTCAGTAAATGCTTTCATAAAATGCAACTTACGACAATGTATCACCCTATCCTTGCCGGTTTATTTGTTTTGCAAGTTGTTGGCGAACCCGAGTTGTGAAATATACTTGCCATTTTGTGCTTTTTGCCTAATGCAAGTTGCAACTGGTGCAATATTGAAACTCTAATATTTCGACTTTTCTCATATTCTATGCACTCTGCCGATTTGTACACAGAGTGACAACTGGATTTTACCAAAAAAATTTATGGATAGAGGATACAATTTTCTGCAACTTAAAGGGTGGTTTATAATGTGAGCTGCATAATCTTGATGGCAAAACAAAATGATATTTTGTACAAAGGAGTTGAGAACCTTTTGACTATTACTACGAATATTTCTGCAGAATTCCAATTAAGTAATTAGACTAGGTTAGTCAGTAATTTACTATTGATTAATTGTTTACTCAACTTTCTCATGCCCAAATCTGTATCAACTCATTTACAAAAGAAATATGGATGCTAACTAGATTTGTCCACAAAGCTACATAAATCTCTCACGGTTATTGTTTCTATAAGTAATATTACAATTACGAGCCCTCTAAATGGAGCTAACAGAAAGTCAGTGTGACTCTGAATATTTATACGGTTTTCCACCTTACCTTACCGGTTGTTATTACTCTACTTACAATAGAGTGATAACAGCTTACAAAGATAAGCAGGTTAAGCATGCCGGCCCGACCCAAAACAAAATCTGATTAAAAAACTACGATAGGTCTCGTTTCAGTTTCTTGAATTCCAACTGTCTTCCCTGGAGCCACAAACTACGTAATTCCTCATAAATTCCTTCCTCAGGGTGGTTCATGGAACTTTTCTGCTAACATGGCATGTAACAAGTTCAGTTAATTGATAGTGAACCACCCTACGAATTTTACCTCAGGAATTCACAGGCAAGAAACAATGTTAGGGTGGAATTGGATCGAATGATCGACAGCTCATTCATTTCTACCTTTAAAAATTCTTAAAATTCCTAAACCCAGTCATAATTGTTTTAAAGAACTCATTCGTACAAGTATTACATATACAACTAGCTCTAGCTCTTACTTGAGGATTAAGATTTTTGCATCTCTTAAAGTCATCTCTCTTTGTAACCTTAATGTTCTCAAAGGACAACGACAAGGAGAACATGCCGCGGTCAGGCCGCACAAGCGAATTGAACCCATACCGCAGTCGTAGACTTCATGGGTGTGCCATTGTCATAAGTAACTGAAGTGTCAAACACCTGCTGAATAATTTTTCAAAAGGGCATGCCATTCCATTGTATTGTGTTGTTTCTGAGCTAAGTAGAAAGGTTGAAAATCATGTCGAATAGTTAAACTGCTGTGTTCTGTGCTCTGTGTTGTACTTGTACTCTGGCTTGGACGAATGCGACCGAAGAAGAGAGCAATTACAAGAAGGAAGTATGGATTATGAATGTACATTTAGGATTTATAAATCAGAAGGGATTCAACTAATGTCCGTGCGTGCCTCTGGGAACATGAAAAACTATAACGGATTGGATTGGGTGTTCTGATCTCTGGAAAGTACAGATGGGCGGGTTCACTAAAACTACTAAGAAAATCTCAGAATAAAATTTTTCGTAGGTTTTGACAGCGATCTCCCAGGGACGGCGTCATTTCTTCCAATCTAGTTCAAGTACTGTCAAATCGAGCAACAAAATGTTGACGATTTGAGTGAAAATTTAAGGATTTTACGTAATGTCTAAAATTGACATATTTTGCTGAAGCGAAGAATTAAATTTTTCATGGTGTTCGTTTTTACGAGGTTAAGCGCAGTTTTCCGGTCATATTCGCACAATGCCTATTTTGCATAAAATGTGCATTATTGTGGGTAGAAACAGCATGGTTTCACAAATTCAAATACTAGAGATGTAGAATATTGTCTACTTCATACTATTAAGTCAGCGTAGCGAATTTGATTTGACTTTTCCTGCAATTGCAGAAAAGTCCATTTTAAAATTACTAATGACAATGCCCACGCAAAATCCGGCAATCCAAATGATGTAAATTGGGGCTCCTCGGCTCCTCATATATCAAAACTACTAAAGAGAGCGCTTCATTTTTCCAGATGAAACTTATATGATATCCAATCCTCTTTTGTACTCTCTTTGTATAATGTCGGATCTAAATCAAATCAATTACGTCTCAGACGGGGGTCTTAACACAACCAAAAGGGTTTTACATATCGAAACTCACTAGGGGCCCTCTTGGACTTCACAACGCGTTCTTGTTTGATGCAATTGTATGAAACAAACTCTTTGAAGTCTTTGAAGAAGTACTCTAACACCTGTCAAGGTAAAATCTGCGGGCCCATGCTATGCCGCGTCAGCTAGACTGCATTCTAATTGCATTAGAATGCAGCCAGCATTGGAAAATCTCCAGCCCCAGAGCATCCGCGGACTACCTGACTCACCTTTTCTTACCTGCAATGGATGGGGTCCATTCATCCTCTCTCCTCACTTCCTTCATTCTCCATACAAAAACTAGTATGAACTAGTTTCCCATCAACCCACGCCATTAAAGTTTATAAAACTCCA
>JAQIXO010000099.1:0-42839 GCA_034700305.1 Protaphorura armata
ATGATCGCTAAAACCACGATCGGAAAAATGATCGCAATCCGAATGATCGGAAAAAAAATTCCGATTATCCACCCTGCCGTTTGGATTACGTTCTAGTTCCATTTAATTAGAACAGTTGAATTTGATGATAAACTAGAACGAAGGAATAAAATGTCGGTTCTCATAAAGGCAATGAATAATCATAGGTCGCCGTGGATTTGCACTAGATTTTGAATGGCAATAAATTGCTAAAATTGTTCCAGAATGTAATCCCTCAGTTTCTATCCGCCCTATTTCATGTTGTATTCTGTAGATTGGATGTAAATATTTTTTAACATTGTATTAGTTTGTGGTTGCGAAGGGTTCAGTAACCTGACTTTGTCATGTTCCTTTAATCGTTTCCAGGACTAATTTAAAAATAACAAAACAGCATGACACAACTGGTCAACAATAAATTGACCACGCTAGAAACCGCGCAACGTTCAGAATTAGACAATTCTTGAACGTGTCAATATTTATTTGGACGGACTCCGTACTGCAAAACATTATTTTGATAATCTTTTGATCCTGGTGGTTTTACTATATTCTAAGATTCGTCCGATACTATCAATTTAAAATGAGTGCTGAGTGGGTTAGTAGAAAAGGGGAAAAATATATTATACACTATTAAACACAAAACCAATACTTTTGTAATTCATTTGTCTTCACGTTTGTTTAAAATTAAGAAACCACCGAAGACAGTAAACGAATGGAACCAGTTCATGGATTTGATTGTTGATGAAAAATATATCCTAGGACCACCACTCCATCAACTCATGATGACAAGTCTTGTGAAATGTCTTGGCCATGAAGAACTCATCATAACTGAAGACAATACAAAAAGAGTTGAATTTCTTTCCCCCAGCTTTCCATGTTTTCAATTTCGAAAAATGTTGAGATCAATTGATGAAGGTATTTGAGCATTACTGTAAAACATTTTACCCAAAAACCTTAAAACGCTATGGCTAGTCTGACTATTAAATCTTCAGTGTTAAGGAAAAGCGACGCAGTTCGATATATTTTGGAGATCAGGGGTGATGCATTCAAGGTATCTGGAGACATTGAGAAAGCATTCAGATGTTACGCATTGGCTCTTGCTTTTGCTCAAACCCAATTGTCCAATATTTACATGAAACGAGCAGCCATCTTTGTTAGTTTGGAGAAATACGATCTTGCACTGATGGAAGTTGAAAGGGCCCTTCGAAGTGATGAATCTCAATCGATTGACATGCAGACTCCATTGCTTGAGCAAAAAAAGATATGTGAGGCTTCAATTGTTCCGGAAATACAGAGTGAGGAAGATGTAAAGAGAAGAGCATATAGAGATCAAATTATCTCAAAATCACAGGGTGATAATTCCTCTTTCACGGCGTTACCAGATTTTGTTTCTGTTGAGTATCATCCAGTCAAAGGCAGATATTTGGTGACTGACGTGGATTTGGAACCAGGTAAATAATTTAGTGTCTCACAAGTGCTTGGAATATACAATGCCACCATTTCGAGCGTATAATTTTAATAATTATGAATACAGGGTCTGTTGTACTTGTGGAGGATCCTTATGTGTGTGCTACGGCAAAGAGTTTGAAATTCCAGACAAAATGTTGTGATCGATGTCTGAAGACTATATTGAATCCTATCCCTTGTGAGAATTGTGTCATGGTATGAATAAATATTTATGTTTCATATCAACAATCGAATTGATATAATAAAGAGTTAATTGTATTTTGTTCTTTAGTCCGTTTATTGCGGGGAAGAATGTCGAACAGATGATCAAAATTGCGGCCATAATTACGAATGTCCTATTCTACCTTATTTGCATTGTATGAAAGTTCCTCAGAGTTTTTACTTGTGCTTCAAAGCCCTGTGCCGAAGTGGACCTCAAGATTTAAAAGAACTTTGGATCAAATCAAAATCTTTCGGCAATGTAGAAGATGCATGGTTTGTGCCTCCAAATGCCACCCATGAAGATCATGATCCGTACAGTCAAATACTGAATATGGAATACCACGTTCGTTACCGCGACGTGCCGATTTCTGTTTGGCTGAGTATATCCTTGGCATATGCTCTCCGGGTCAAAACTACATTCTTCGACATCATTGAAGAATCAGCCAAGTTGGAATTTGAGAAATTCGTCGCAATAATAATTTTGCATCACTCCCAGTGTTTTCCATACAACACTATGGGACTTGGTTCTTCTAATTTTGAAGTCAAAGACCTGAGCACATATTTATTAACTGCTAAAGGTGGACCTGTGACCGAAGCTGCTACCGGGATTTTTTCTGTATCAAATCTAATGAATCATTCCTGTACTCCAACCACTTTTCGTCAGGGTATGGCCGGAGGTAGAATTGCTTTCATAACAAACCAAGGGATAAAGGCTGGAGATCCATTAACCCATAGTTATGGATTTAATCACTTGAGTGTCCCATTACACCGAAGAAACAAAGAACTGTTTGAATATTTCCGCATTTCATGTAAATGTGTAGCATGTAAGGAAAACTGGCCTACTTTCCAAGATATGCATTATTCTGGCACAACCCGATTTGTCTGCAAATGGTGTAAGAAACGTATTCCAGATCTCCTAGCAAAATTACCAATCAGAAAAATTGATGCCGAACTTTTGAAATGTGATGAACCTTTGTGTCTTAATCTTTCAAATACGGAATATTGTGATCCGTTTTCATATATCCTGGAAATTGCTCAAGATCTCGTATTAAAAAACAAACCACTTGAGGCTCTTCCTCTAATTACGGAGTGCATTAAGCATTTCCAAACTTATCCATACAAACCATCAGTTCAACTGACCGTGGCTCAAGACAGACTCATGAATTGCTATGATCTCATCTCAAGTTCTATTACTGAATCCAAAGTTGTGGAGGAGAGATCACCTAACATTAGGAGAAAGTTGTGTGCTATTATGTAAATTAATAATAACTTTGTCATATATGTTAAAACAATTTGTAAGCTCACTGTGTTTTCTAACTATGATGATACATTTAATACGTAAGTGCATGTGTGTGATCGTTTGTCTATCACAGATAAAGCTAAGCGGGTCAAAAGTAATTTGTTCGATGAAAAATTAAAATTAAATTGTATATATTTACAGTAGAGTGTGTACAACATTTTATTGTAAAAGGTCCTTGACTGACACGTGTAACCATAAAATGTTTATTCGATATTGGATACAAACAGCTACGTAATTTATCTACCCTAGCTGTGTTAAACATTCCTGGTCTGCCTGGTACTGCGAACTCCTTCGAAAATTCCACCGATTTAAGATGCCTAAGTTCTGGGCGATTTCCTCTTGCTTAGGATAAATTAAGTGTCGATTTTGAAATAAAACCTAAAAACTTACATCCTGGTTTATGTTCCTGCTACTAACTAATTTCCACCAGCTACTGATCTACTTGTTCTCAATCACCTTGTAAAATCCGATCTAACTCAATAATATTAAGCAAAACCGTCAAGAAAAGTTTCACCGTTTCGTTTATTACCGGACCAGAAGTGCACATTAACGCATTAATATTACAAAATCAACATTCACTTGGAGTTACATAGCTAAACAAAAACTGACTGCCAAAAAATTTAGTTCCGTCGTTAAAACAAACAACCATGCGCTTTTTCGCGAACACCCATGTAATACGAATTACAATAATGGAATTATTATAACTTGTTCACATTGTTGCCAATACCCGTGACACCAACATTACCGAGATTAAAAATAACTTCTATTACATAGCCAATAGTTCATACAGTACTGTTCATCAAATATCGACTTAATTAAATCGTGTCATGCATTAAACATACACCAACATTGACAACATCTCATTACTCATTTATTTCCAGTTTCAGTTTCTCCAATTATTCATTGGTTAAATTATTTTGTTCCTGCACTTTCACCTTTGGTTTAGGAGCTAGTTGTTGGTTTTGAATTCTCAGCCTGGAGACGTGGAAGTTCCATCTCCACAAGATATTTCAACGTCTGCTTATAAAATTCAAAACTTTCGTGCGGATATTTTTTAACTTCTACTTCAAGAAGACTACTGACTTCTTTGAAAACGTCGGCACGGTGTATACTAAAATGCAGAACTGAATATTTGCAATTCTTAAATTTTTCTTTCATACGAGCAACAAAAAAATCCTTCAATCTTCGAACCACAGTATAAAGTTCACGCAGTGACTCCTTCAATTTTGTATCATTTATTTTTAAATAATTTGTGAAACTTTTGTCTAATTCTTCACGTAAAACTTTCTCTTGATCTGGGATTCCAGAGGCTTCATTTAAATTGCAGACTCGTTTGATGGTAAGAATACAGTCACTCATTAATTTCTCGTGTATATTTCTAAGATTTTGACGTGTGAATGTTGTAGTTTCTACCCTTGACTTCATTTCACAATTATAAAAGGCCACGATACGTTCCTTTGCATATTCTGCTTGTTTTACTTCATGTTCATAGATTTCTTTATTCTTTGTTTCACCATTTTGTGCCAATTGTTTTAATCCTAGTCCAAGCAATTCATTATTTTCTTTTTCTCTCTCCTTGTCTTTGTTCTTTCGTTCAAAAGATTGAGTTATGATTTTAATACAGTTGCTACTCATCTCATTATATTTGTCAGCTGATAAGCAAGTGTACATATCAAATTGTCTACGCATAAAATCATTGTATTTTATCATAGACTCCACGACTTCCTTAAATGCCAAAAAGTCAGACACAGTTCTCTTTCGAATTTCACTTTTAATCCAATCGCGTTGTGTTGAGTCTACAGATGGGGTTAATTGGTGTACGATTTTCTCATGAGTTGCATTCAGTTTGTCCACAGTAATATCAGAGCCTTGAATTAATGTCAACATTTCTTTATCCATGAGTTGTCTATACACCGTCACGGCCTCTTGAATTGTTGCCTCCATTTGAGCCTTGAAGTCTTCGATACAATATTCCAAAATCAATTGGGCCCTTTGAAATTCATCTGCAAGAATTTGCTCAAATTCGGCCTTCCTTTCATCTTCCTTTTCCAGAGGACACCGAGCACAAAAATCAGTCACACATACAATCTCTCTCCGTAGAATGTTTTGATGACATTCAATCAAGAGGGCCGGTGTGGTGTCAACGTTATTGCACTTGGGAGTCATAATCCTCCAGTATGATTGAATTGACTTGTTAAAGTGTGATTGAAAAAACAAATTACTTTCAAATCCAGGGCCACCTTTCTCAATTCCATTCACCACTGCTTCAACTGAGACTGATCAAATAAAATAAACGATTCTCATGAATATTTGAAAGTCTAAAATTTATTACACTCAAAATTGTATTTTTGAATAATTGATTTACCTGCTCCTAACACGCCGTCAGGTTTTCCATGTTCCGGCCCTCCACTTTTACCTCTCCACTTGGATCGTATTTCTTTAAAATTCTTTTCTAAATTCATTTTAACGTAGTTCGCCCGATCCACTGCATTGTAACTCAGCAAATTAGCATTCGTCGCCATTCTGCAAAAAATAGGAAAACATTTTATAAATCATTGTCAATGTGAATAAATTAATCGTTCTAATGAGTGTACAGTCAAATATCTCTGAACCACCCTGTGCACTTAATTAAACTTAAACTTTACATTCAATAACAAATTAAGGAACGTTAAGATCGCCCATGAAATGTCTGCTCTTGCTGGTTGACCAGATGCCATTCACGAATACCGTAAATGAAGGAATAGGACCCCGGCGATTAAGACGTTCACCAACTGCTCAATAATAGTCATCGGAGGAAACCCCGAATTGAAATCGACATCTCCTAAAAATTTGTAATGGGAACAGCTAGGTTCTATTCGGTCTTTTACGGTAACCACCAACAATAATTTAGATGCGGTTAAATTATTTTAACTATATTTGAGTATTATAAAAACACGAACAGACCTTGTGGAATTATTTTTCACAATGAGGGCTAACGAATGACTATTAATAATACCAAAGTATTTAAAAATCTTCTCCGTGAATAAAACTAGTGGAAAAATGTGTTGATAATTAAAACAGTTCTTACCTTTTTTTGTTAATCCTGGATATGAGGCAACAGATAATGAATATAACAAATAACAGTGACATCCAGTGTTGAATGATGTGTGGGTTTAAGGATTGCTGAATTAACAACTTTTGCCGGATGAAATATCTGGAAGAAACTGGTCCAAGATAATTGCTGGATTATTTCTACTCGGTAAAATTCAGTCATAAAACTGGAAGGACAGTCTATTTGCTGTATAAAATAATGGAACTTGTTAAATTGTAGTAAAATCAATTATGAGTCCATTGTTGCACGCTGAACACTGGAATAGCGTATGTCGATTCACGGACGCAAACTATGCGGAGTTGAATATTTGTATTTCTGATTCTATCAAGTCTGTCAGTCTGTGCATGACATCCGGGACTTCAGTATCGGCTCTAGTGAAGGGCGTACTGGCCAATGCAATGGCCCATTTTATTGTTTAGATAAGAAGATTGTAGTCTGAACAATCAGTGTCTCTAGACCTGGTTTCACTGCAATACAGCTCCTTGACCCACTAAACAAAATAATTTGAGAGCCAGAACCAACTATCCAGGTACTGAAGTCGTAGTCCTGTCCTGTAGATAATGAGTGCATATGACTTGGGATTTCCTTAGATAAATAAAAAGAAAACTACGGAATGTTGGTCTGCAGACTTTTTGTCTATTCATACAAAATGCAATGCTCCAAAACGATTCAACATTTTCCTCCACTATGTTCAGCATTTTTGTATGAATAAGGTTGCAGTCTAAAGGTTGTTCAAGAAGACTATGAAATAAAATGCAAAGATGAAAGTATTCTATGTATTCCTTGAATGAAATGCACAAACTTTTTACCCACCAAGAACGACGCCAATAAATTCTGAAATGTTTCTTATTCCTTTGACTTCAAAAATTCGTTCAAACTTGACTCCGATGAAAATATTTGTACGGTTGTATAACATTTAGCCTATTATAATGCTCGAAAATTCGAGTTGGTGCAACGAAAGCGTAGTTTGACCCCACTATATAGGTTATGGACACTTTCAAATCTACTAATCACATTCCAAAATCCAAACCAATTCAATAATATTAAGCAAAACCATCAAGAAAAGTTTCACCGTTTCGTTTATTATCGGACCAGAAGTGCACATTAACATATTAATATTACAAAATCAACATTCACTTGGAGTTACATAGCTAAAAAAATAAAAAAAAACTGACTGCCAAAAATTTTGTCCCGTCGTTTGGCCGACTATTTTACAATGAGAAATCTTTAAGATCAAATTGTCTTGTAATTAGAGACGCATCTCTGAACAAATACAATAATAAAATTAACAGAAACCAGGCTTGACGCTTGGGAATATTGGAGCTCGCGCTTAACAACTACACTGATAAAAATTTCGAAAGAAAATTACTTGTATTTTTCACATTTTAATTAAATCTCCTGAAATTATATATGACGACGAGGCTGAATAACGACCTATTGTAGTATTCAATGGATTTAATCTTTCACTCTCGGTTTCATTACTTTCATCAAGGTTATCAGAAGCATTCACTAGAACAGTAGTTTGATCTGGTTTGTGTGGGTTTGAACTTGAACTCGGTTTATTTATATGATGATGATGGACTTGGGGTACAGAACTCCAAGTACTTAATTGACATGGCCAGAAGGTCGAATCAAGTTCCGGTTCATTAAGTATATTATAAACACTTAGGCCCGAATTTGAACTTGGATTGTCGGATCGACGTTGATTTAAATTACTTGCACCTTCTTTATTTTGCGGACCTGAGTTGGCATTAAGTTGTTCCACACTTTGTGATCTCTGTAATCTACTTTGTTCGTCACGTCGCCACTTATCCCTTCTTATCTGCATTATTCTTTCTGCTTCTTTTTTATTTGCTTCTCGTTCGACTCGTTTCTGTTGTTCTTCTATTTCCTGTTTTTGTTTCTCTTTAAATAGTTCCAATTCTCGTGTCTGTTTCTCTTCTATTTCTCGTTTCGGTTTTTCTTCTAATTTTTGTTTCTCTTCGAATTCCGGTTTCAGGTTCGCCAATTCTTCATTGGTTAAATTATTTTGTTCCTCGCTTTTCACCATTGGTTTAGGATCCTGGCTAGTAGTTGGTTTCTCCTTGTTTGAATTCAAGCTGTTATCATTCTCAGCCTGGAGACGTGGTAGTTCCATATCCACAAGATATTTCAACGTCTGCTTATAAAATTCATAACTTTCGTGTGGATATCTTGCAATTTCTATTTCAAGAATACGACTGACTTCTTCGAAAATGTCTGCACGGTGTAAGATAAAATGTAGAACGGAAGATTGGCTCTCCTTCAATTTGTCTTTCATACGAGCAACAAACACATCCTTCAATTTTCGAACCACAGCATAAAGATCACGCAGTGACTCCTTCAATTTGGAATCATTTGTTTTTACATAATTTGTGAAACTTTTGTCTAATTCTTCACGTAAAACTTTCTCTTGATCTGGGATTCCAGAGACTTCATGTAAATTGCAGACTCTTTTGATGGTAAGAATACAGTCACTCATTAATTTCTCGTGTATATTTCTAAGATTTGGACGTGTGAATGTTGTAGTTTCTACCCTTGACTTCATTTCACAGTTATAAAAGGCCACGATACGTTCCTTTGCATATTCTGCTTGTTTTACTTCATGTTCATAGATTTCTTTATTCTTTGTTTGAGCAGTTTGTGCCAATTGTTTTAAGCCCAGTCCAAGCAATTCATTATTTTCTTTTTCTCTCTCCTTGTCTTTGTTCTTTCGCTCAAAAGATTGAGTTATGATTTTTATACAGTTGTTACTAAACTCATTATATTTGTCGGCTGATAGGCAAGTGTACAAATCGAATTGTCTACGCATAAAACCATTGTATTTTATCATAGACTCCACCACTTCCTTAAATGCTAAAAAGTCAGACACAGTTCTCTTTCGGATTTCACTCTTGATCCAATCACGATTTGTTGAGTCTGTAGATGGAGTTAATTGGAGTACGATTTTCTCGTGAGTCCCATTCAGTTTGTCCACAGTGATATCAGGGCCTTGAATCAAAGTCAGCATTTCTTTGTCCATGAGTTGTCTATACACCGTCACGGCCTCTTGGATTGTTGCCTCCATTTGAGCCTTGAAGTCTTCGAGACAATATTCCAAAATCAATTGTGCTCTTTTAAATTCATCTGCAAGGAGTTGCTCCAATTCGACCTTCCTTTCATTTTCCTTTTCAAAAGGACACCGAGCACAGAAATCAGTCACACATACAATTTCTCTCCGTAGAATGTTTTGATGACATTCATTCAAGAGTGCTTGGGTGGCATCTACGTTATTGCACATGGGAGTCATAATAGTCCAGTATGACTCAATTGTCTTGTTAAGGGCAGGGTAGATATGTGTTTGGCATGAGGGCATGTCTGTAATGTTAATATATTTAAGAAAAATTAGAAGTTGTATCTCACTGCCGAATAATACATAGAACACATTTTGGGAAAAATAATCTTCCGATCTTGAATTATACGTGTGTTAAAATTTAACTACGAGAAAAAAATATTTCATTGACCCTTTAGATTTTAAAACTCTACTTCAACTGAGGCTGGACCAACAAAATAAACGACTCTCATGTATTGCATGTTATTAATTGTATTGTTCGTTAATTGGTTTACCTGCTGCTAACACGTCGTTAGGTTTTCCATGTTCCGGCCCTCCACTGTTACTTCGCCACTTGGATCGTATTTCTTTAAAATTCTTTTCTAAATTCACGTAGTACTCCCGATCCACTGCATTGTAACTCGGTAAATTAGCACTCGTCGTCGTCGCCATCCTACAAGAATAGACACATATTTTAAATCAGTCATTGCCAATGTTAATAAATTTATATAATGGGAACAGGTTCTATTACGGTATAACCACCAACAATAATTTAGATACGGTTAAATTGCTTTAACTACAGTTGAACATTATAAAAGCACGAACAGACCTTGTGGAATTATTTTTCACAATGAGGGCTAACGAATGACTATTAATAATACCAAACAATTCAAAAAAGCTTATCCAGGAATACATTTACAACAATAATGTGTTGATAATTAAAACAGTTCTTACCTTTTTGTGTAAATCCTGGATATGAGGCAACAGATAATGAATAATAACAAATAACAATGACATCCAGTGTTGAATGATGTGTGGTTTTAAGGATTGCTAAATTACAAGTTTTGCTGGATTAAATATTGGGGACAAACTGGACCAAGATAATTGCTGGATTATTTCTACTCGGTAAAACTGAGGCATAAAACTGGAAGAACAGTCTATTGCTGTATGAAATAATGGAATTTGTCAAATTGTAGTAAAATCAATTGAGTGCATTGTTGCACGTTGAACACCGGAATAGTTTATGTCGATTCACGGACGCAGACGAAGCGGAGTGGAATTTTTCCTTGAAGCGATATTTGTATTTCTGATTCTACCAAGCCTCAGTGAATGACGTCCGGGACTTCAGTATCGGCTCTAGTGAAGGGTGTACTGTCCAATGCAATGGCCCATTTTAGATAAGAAAGTTGTAGTCTGAACAATCAGAATCTCTGTACCTGGTTTCACTGCAATACAGCAGCCCCTTGCTTGACCCACTAAACAAAAAATCCTAGAGCCGCCACTAACTCTCCAGGTAGTGAAGTCGTAGTCGTGTCCTGCAGATAATGAATGCATGAGTCGTGGGATTTCCATAATCTTATTAAATATTATACAGACCCGTCGGCGTCACATTGAAGCCGAGGCGGGGCTGCCAAAAATCATAGTAATCCAACCTATTGACAGATTTTCCCGAAAAAAAAAGATAGGTATGTGCGACTGAACTGAATTTTTAGAAAAACCACTCCCGGAAGTGATAGGACCCACCAATTTCACTCGGGACGTTCGTACAAGGATTGGCATATTTTGGCACAAAATGTTGATTCAGGGAAAGTGGGTTTTGGGCTCAGCGCGACGGCCATGCTGAAAAGTACAGCAAAGGATTTTCGTTTTTCTTCAACACCGACCTACACTGAAAAGTATTTTTGAAATACAAAATTCATTAAAAAATGGTACAGGGTGGTTCATAATTTACTTTTTTTTAAAAGAAAACCAAAGGTTTGAAAATAAAAAATAAAGTTTCAGTTGAACACGGAGCAAAATTATGAACCACCTTGTACACAACTATGAAAATTGTGAACAAATGTAAATACAAAGAATGAATGATTTCTAGGCCGGTGACTACATCAAGAATTCTTTGGCGGATAAAATATTCACAGGTTTACACCCAATAAAAGGAGAAGTACATGGAATGAAGACTGGAGTCAATTTTGTCTTGGAAAATAAACACATGTTTTTATGACGGAGGAAAATGTGTATGAACAACTCGGACGGATTTATATTGACAAAGACAATGGGAAAACACTTTGTAAAGTTTTACGTGACATTCCTATGCCAGAGTACACGGTTCAACAGTCACCGATTTCTAGACCTGACTCTCCGTACATGCGGATCATTTTAATTTAGCGTAAGTTTCAAATTCCAGCTCTATCAAATTAAAGTAGAATTAATTAACCCTTTTTTCATTTAAAAATTAGACGACTCAGAATGAGGGAATTTGGACTATGGGATCTCCACGTCAAACGTCGTCAAAGAGTGAACAATCTAAATGAGACCTGTTTGTCCAAAGAAAAATGTATTCAAATCCTTTGATAACACAGATGTACTCTTCCCAGAATTCATCATAATTTTAGGCTACACGATCTGTTCAATAAGTCTCTTACTAGAAATTATTCTAACTGTAAAAGGTAAACTATTTATATCAGGAGCCAATATTTATGTATAGAAAAATAGAGGAGAACTTACAACTAAAGTAAAATGAAGACAAGTTATGTACAAATTACATTGCATAAGAATCATATTCATTTATTTCTCATCAAAATAAATAAGGAAATGTATTAAGTACAGTAGAATTACCTAAGACAATTTAAAATAATTTGTATTCAAATTATGTTTTTGAATTTTAATTTGGACTCAAGATAGACAATTTAAGATGCATATTTTGCTTTGCTGCGTACCACGCAATCATGTATAAACGTACAAAATTTTTAGATACTCTTTAGCAAAGATGACAAGTGCTTAATTAATTTTATACTACTCTTACATTTAAAATATCATACCAAAATTGAGCATTGAATTGAAAACGGAGTAAGAAAGACTCAAGGGACACTTGAACAATCAATTTTTGAACTGCTTGGTAATAATTGGCAATTAAGCTCAATGAGCATTGGACACTCACAACTACTCTATACATTATAAATTAATAGTTTGAAATAGGACTACATATTTTGGACAATCAATAGAAATTGATGAGATACAATAGTATTGGAATTATTTAAGTACAAGAATTACAAAAAACCGGCAGTTAATTTTTCGTATGGCTTCATAGTTTTTCTTTTGTAGAGTACGTACGAACAAAATCATTTCCCTGAATTTGGATCCTCTTCAACAACATCCGTCTTTTGATCACACATTGAATTCCTTTTGTTACGAATCATTTCAACGTGCTCATCCTGTAAAATATTTACAAAGGAAAATATTAAACAAAACATAGTCACAGTTCATTTCGTAAAAGTTAAGTGCGTTCATAGAACTAAATGAAAATTTTACTCACGTGTTTTTTACGAGACTCCAATTTTTCTTGAATCATTTTCTCACGGTTCTTTTCAGCTGTCTCCAATTTACCTTCCAATTCTTGCTTTATCTTTTCCTCATGCTCAGTCAAATTTTGTCGCACCTCTTGTAGACGTCCAACATGCTACAAAAAAAATAATATGTAATTAGTAATTGGAATCTCTGTACATATTGTTTCTTTCTACACGCAAACACTTACATGATTACTGAGTTTGGTCTTAAGATCAGCAATACGAGACTCTCGGTTTCCAATGGTGGCCTCCATTTTGTGTTCTAAATTCTCCTTTGTAGAATTAACGAAATTGGCCAAACCATCATCCTTCTTTTTAGCCACTTCTTCGACCTTACGAAATTTTAATGCCAAGGCCGCGAGTCTCTCAGCTTCCATTGACTAGGAAAGAGAATAAACATTCCATTCACATTAGGTCTACAAAATTCCGTACTGGTTGGCATTGACTTCATACAAATTTAAATATATTAATTAATAGGATTTCTTCACCAACCTGACGTCTCTCTGCTGCAGCATTTATTTTGAGTTCAATGAGCTCAGCTGAAATGACAGGTTTGACATTGGTCAGTGCAGGTGAAGTTCCTCGCGGTGGGGTCACGACTTCGGATTCCCCTAAAATGACTTCATATTTCAATCCTCCCTTCGATGTTTCTGTCTCTGCAATAAAAATTAAAATAAAGTCATTCAAAATATAACCATCGCATGTCAAATCTACAGCAGGTATAAAATGCATGCCCAATTTTGAGTAATGCTAATGCTAATGCTGTCATTCCTGCCCTGTCTAACGTGCACGAGTCCTACGGTAACAAAAATTTCATTGGAGTACGTATTCTCATCCACATTACAAATTACAGTACAGATTACACTACTACGACCAACACAAAAACCAACACAAACACAATAAACAATCAAACAAAGAAGTAAATATAATGAGGCATGGTTCACGGTTGAATGGTTGGCATTTTGGCATGCATTGCATTGGCATTGGCAATGTCATACAGATAATAAATCTACATTTTATTTTACTCCACTCCAGAGACCCGTTTGTGGTTTTCCATTTGAACCTGCAATATGCGTAGTTTTTGTGTCATTATAAAACTAAATACATGGCAATGACTAACTAATGGAATAACTAACGAATATTTGACTTTGCCTGTCTTGATTTCTTTGTTTAAACTCTCAAAGTCGAGGGAAATCTAATAAAGGGAACTCGGCTTGCTTTAGCTCATTAGCTCAATATTGATTAAATAAATATGAATCATAAATGTGGGTGCGTGGGTATGTGCTCGTTGAGCCGTTGCGTTGTTGTTGATTATTTTTTTGGGATCAACTCAGGATCTCATAATTATTTTATTATGCGCACAAATTAAAGTTCACTCACTACCTACATATAATTTTTGTAATGCTGTTGTTTACACCCTAAATGTTTTTGTTTTGTTCGAAAACTGTTATTAATGAATAATGATAATAAAACGTCCAATTTGGATGCGCACATTTTCCTTCATGTTAGCACCTGATTCAATTTATAATTTATCATGAGTCAGAGGTCATTAAACTCAACTCAAATCTGAGACGTATTTATACATATATTTGATAAATAGGACTGAATGTCTTGTTCCTTCCTACTAATAGGGGTACGTTAACAAAGACAACGGTACTATTTATTTATATTTTTTTAAAAAAAAAATAATTTAACTAATTTTAGCACATCGTTCATTCACGAATACCGTAAATCCGAAATTAAATTATAAACGTGATACGTTGATGGAAGGAATACGAAATTAATTCAAATTTTGACCAAAAAATTGTCCAAAACATACCGGAAAAAGACACGTTTAAGTTGAAGTCCCCTTCACCACCCTCATCCATGTTAATCTCAATATTCCCATTCGCAGTCATTATTTTTTCTTCTCGGATTTCACTCACGGAAATAATTAATTGATTAAAGAAATACAGGAACTTTAACTTTCTATCTAGTACTTATGGTAATGAGTAAGGTATACTCTAAGTCGAGCAAATTCTAATTTGTATAATGTGTCCTTGGCAACCTTTGTATTTTACTTTGTATTGTATTTATGGTGTTTAAAAAAATTATCAACACAATCACAATCACGTTGGTCGTGGGTTCAGTTTTTATTTTCCTTATCCGACTCGCCTTCGGATGAACTTCCAATAAAATTAAAAGGGGGTAACGAAGCCGAATTAGTTGGAATTGGAACTGTGGAGCTTTCTGAAATTTCTGGAACTGTGGCGCTTTCAGAATTTTCACTGGAGGCAGGAGAGTTGGTTGGCATGGGTGGTGGGTTTAGTATAGCATTAACGTCATTAAATACTCCTTGAAATGCTGTAGCACATCCGAATTTTAGATAAAAGAATACCGATTCGTCTACGCCACTTACACTAGTTATACCCAAATATCGGGTGGGAATAAGTTCAACGCAACAGGACCTAAGCGTTAAGGGTTCGTCCCAAAGAACTGTCTCTACACCCTCACTTTCACAAATAATTTGAATACTTCTGGGAGAAGTGATTACTCTAATTTTTTTATTTGGAACAGATAAATCTGGGAGAGCGCGTTTTAAACTATCTATTATTTCAACTGTGTGCACTGGATAGTCAGTTGCCATTCTTGAAGTTAATTTCTGTCGTTTTCTCTTCAGTTGTAAATCATGGAATGACTTGAGTTTGGAAATTGGGACACCATATACGAATTCTGGATCCTTCGACACACTACAATCTTCCATGATTGCGTTTGTTTAGGCGGAAGGGGATTCAGAAAAACCAAACTTAGCAGTTACCCTTACCTTTAATTTGGAGTAAGGCTACTGGCTACCCAGAATGTAAATGTGAGCAGGCCCCCTTCGACTTTGACCGCTCACAGCAATACTTACACATAAAACTGTATCTCTGTTTTCTGTGTTTAATATTAAAATTAAAAGTAAACGGTTTAGTGTAGAAGCTAGAAGAGGAATGTATTGTACGTGTACAATAATTTTTAACTCTCACTCTTACATTCCATAATTACATGTGATTCCCTGATTCCCTCCTGAGAGTTTTATATTTTCAACTTCACGGCACGTGCTGAGCGTGGCGCAGGACATGAATAATTTTCTGTACACAAAATTATCATCCATTCAACGGAAACCACTGCACTCACTGCATGCACTGCCATAACAATACATTCAATACAATAGTGCGTGATAGCCCTACGTTACATACAGTATACAAAATGCAGTATAAAGTATACAATTAATTAGTGTTACAGAAGAATTCAGAGTTCTTTGTTGTTTGGGTCCCTCTTATATATAATATGCAAATGACGCAGTAGTTTGGGGAGTCATAACACTCTCGATCAATTGATGACCCCTATTCCAATGGTACCAAAAAAACAAATTACCTGGAGACTAACTTTCAAATGTAAACATGCCCGAATATTTATGAGTAGGACCCACGAAAAATTCCCAAAATGACCAAAAAATTTTATTTCTATTCAATTTTATATTTTAAATTCATTTTCCCACGAAATTCCCATGGGTTACAACTTAACGTTACGGTTATGGGCCAAAAACTTTTTGGGCGTAGTGGTGTCAGGAGATTTTGGGCAATGCCCACAAGGGTTAAAATTTAACTTTACGCTTATGGGCCAATATTTTGGGCAATTCTAATATGGGCAAAAAAATGATTTTTGGGGGTGGGCCAACTAAAATTGGGCAATGCCAACGTGGGTTGAAAAAATGTTTTTTTGGGGGAGGACCTACATATTTTGGGCAATGCTAGGGTGGGCTAAAAAATGATTTTCGGGGTTGAGCCAACTAAAATTGGGTAATGCCAACGTGGATTTTTTTCTTAAGTTCGCACCTTAAGTCAACTTAAGATTTCTTAAGTCAGATTCTTTTGTCTTAAGTTGGCACCTTAAGTTGAATTCAGATTTCTTAAGTCAGATTTTTTTGTCTTAAGTTGGCACCTTAAGTTGACTTAAGGTTTTTTAGGTCATATTTTTCTTCTTAAGGTTGTACCTTAAGTTGCTCACGCGTATCTAATTTTACATTACGCTTATGGCCCAAAAACTTTTTCGCTTCTAATAAACTTTTCACACATTTCGGATATTATGCTCTCTACTGTGGCGAGGGCTCGACATTTCAATATTGCCGCTTCAGCGGCATTCAGACATTCCCGAATGTCAATTATTTTGCAGAAATAAGTTATTTGACGGAAACTGTTATTTTCACGCTCGCGTGGCCAAGGGAATATTTACTGATATTATTCTTATTGTTTTAGGGAATGTTGCACTTGAATGTTAATAAACAATCTTGAATCTTGAATCTTGAATCTTAGAACTACGGAATGTTGGGTCTGTCGGTCTACTCTTCTCTATTCCACAACGATTCAACATTTTTCTCTACTACATTCAGCATTTTTGTATGCATAAGGTTACAGTTTAAGGGATGTGCACGAATTAACGCACTCTTGTGTGTATTTTGAGTGACACGATGGCTTCGGTTTTTTCGTCATCATCATTTTAAAGCAAAATTCGTGGAGCGGTTTGCACTGTTAAGGTTCTCAGTATCTGTAAATATATTTTACCGCAGTAGTTTTATTCACTATCTATACTACTCTCATTTAATAAAGTGAAGGTCATACATTAGTGGATATGGATAGAGAGTGCCGGAAAATGTATGAAAAATGTTCATCTTTTTTGGCAGATCGGGTTCAACTGTACCATGAGAATTTGAAGATAAGAATTATAAAGAAATAAATGAAAATGTAGATTCCACATAACAATACATTTATTAAACACCAATCCATTTTTGCATTTCGAACATGTTCAACTTTTGGTCGTTTGAGTAATTATAAAAAATGAGTCACATCATCAGCAACCGTGTTTTCTTTTCTAACCGTCAGTCCGTCCAAAGCTGTGTTATTAAAGTCTTCCCTTTATAGTTCGTTCAATTCTCAAAGTTTACTCGAAATTCCTATAAGATTATCTGGGGAAATTAAGTAAAGTTTCTAATTTTCATTGCAAAAAAGTCTAATTAATGCCAATGTGTTAACGAGAAATTAAAGTACAAAATATTAAAAGTAATTCCAGTTCATAAATCACATAACTCAAAAAAAATCTTCTGTAGAAATAACAACAAAGTAAATGACATCGTGGTGCAAAGGCTTGGGGGAATCCGGACCAGATCGATTTACCCCAAATTTCGAATTAGCCCTAGATCTCCTGAGAATAATGTTTAAATTGACACAAAATCTGTGAAAGATCACGGGTCATCGGTATGGGGTCATCATTAAAGGCTCACTGGGCTAATATGTTGAAGAGCTAACTCTCTGGTCTGGGATTCCCCGCGCGGCCTTGTTCCGCGACGTCCTTAGTAATTAAAATATTTTAGACGAAACCGGTTATCAGAAGTCTGCATGTGGCGCGCTACTAGTTACAATATAATTCCACGAACAATTAGTACGTTTAGTCTTTACATGATAGATTCGTTATAGTTAATTATTTTTTTGCCAAAAACAGTTTTACCACTGCTAAAATAACTTAGGATGGTCAGGAATCGTAAAATAATAGTGTGGTGTTTTTGAACCTCATTTTTCTTCTCTTGCATTATGTTTGCATATAACAGCTAAGCTACGACTGACAACGACCACAACATTTATGCCTACTTATTTACCCTTGATACGTAAAGTTGTATTCTTATACTGTACTGTAATAATAAATTATGTAATTCAAGCCCCACAAAAATGAGGGTCACCTGCATGCGGTACTGGACTGGAAAATAGTTTTACATTACATTACATTGCACTTGCACATGATTACGTACAATAAAATAGTCACAGTATTACTAGTCCATTTAGTACACGGAGTAAACAATTAGGATGAGATTTGATTGCGATCCATCTGGACTGAAGATTCGATTCAAAGTTCGATATATTATGTACATGTTTTAATTTTTTACATTCTTGTGTCATCCAGAGTTGCACCGCAAGACCAGAAATCTCTCACAAACAAATTCCACCCTTCTTTGTTCCTCCGTTACACATTACACGTTGCATTTGTATTAATTAGCTATAGCAGACTTTTAATAACGACATGTTGAGATCATCTTATAATTAAAGGTACTTAATCAGTTACACACAGGATATCAGAGTGACCGAACTCACAAGCGCACAGGCGGGCGAAACAGACTCATCACGTTAATACATGTAATAATTGTAACAAGCTTTTTTTGTCTTGGACATTTGTCTGGAGTTGCATGTTTCCAGGTTACAATATTTCCAGTGTACGTGTACACGAGCTACATTTAAATACATTTCATTTTAAAGCACAACTTTCACATCGAAGAGTTCAATTTAATTGACTCTCGTCTCCAGTTTTCCATTACTAGTTACTACATAATACAAACATGACACTATACTACTTTTCGTTCTGCATCTACATGTTAGATAAATAACATTTATGTGCATGCTGCCAGCAACACGATTTTTTTTGTTTCACATACAACACCTTGATTTTACCGTAAGCTATACATAGACATTTATCCCACAACAATTTTGTTAAACCGTTTGGTCACCTACAATCACGATATTCCCATTTTAACCCCTGTAGAGCCCTTTAGTTCAAATTACATTTTTGAAATCATTTTTGTCGACAACAGCATGTGCAGAACTACAGCTAAAATATTTCTGTAATTAACGAGAAATTTCACATATACGACAACGACATACATCAAATTAGTACAACAGTCAGACATACATTTCCATTTATTTGATGACCATTGACGATAAATAAATCATAATTTAGACATTAATTCTACTTTAATCTTCTCAATAAACAACTAAATAATAAATACGCCATTGGAATAATGATATGTTCAAACTTAAATAATTTGCACGTGTGGGTGAGATATTACATTTATTTAGTAACTCGACTTTTGCTTTGCATACAGTACATACATAATTGCAGCTACATTTTGTGCGCGTCACATTTATCGACTCATGACCACGTAACGAACATCTTATTGTACATGCATTTAATTTGTTTCTGCCAAATGACTACATAGCACTCTACTCTGGTCATTCTGGTCTTATTTCCACACTAGGTCAGGATAAATAGAAATCCACAAATTCCAAATAGCATAGCGAGGATTCCAGTTTGAGAGATTTTTTAGTAGCTACCGAATATTACACCATTGAATCCTCGCTTAATATAATTTTGATGATATCGAGTACAATTTTTTTTAAGATCTTAGATGGTCTACACAACACTGTTGGCTCGAATGACAACATTTTTGTGAATATTCTTGGAATGCCCGCCACCTTGTGAGTGTTGAACGACGACAGTGCAGTCCGAGCTCATTTGTCTTTTCGGTGGATTTGGATAGTATGGGCCAGAAGTACATCGAAGGGCTGTGGTCTTTTTAGGACCACAATTTCCGCCAGGACCCCTTGATGTGGCCACACATGAATAATCCTGAAGTTCACGGACACGGAATGAATTCCCAACTCCACCACTACCATTCACATGTTGAGCCAAAACTTTACTCTGATTGGCCCCAAGTGACTTGACGCTTGAATTTTGGAGTGTCGTTGAAGTCGTTGTGAATGTTGACTGTCGACTCAGGTGACGACACAACCATCTTGACCGTCCAGTCGGACTGATTGGACAGCCGAGGACTTTAAAAAATGCTTCACGAAATTTAGAGCTCATAACATTGTAGAGAATTGGATTGACTGCTGAGTTGAAGTAAAACATGACTCGACACATGTAAAGAATACTGTAGTACATTTCTTGACTCATGCTTGTGACGGCGGACTCTGGGGCTAGAATGATGTACACCGTGAAGATACGGAATGGAAGGAGACAAATGAAGAAAAATAAAACGACTGTGGCCAACATGACGACAACCTGTAAAATCAACAACAGAGGTGACATTTTTATAGTGTCAATTTTTCCAGACATTTTTCAAAAATTTCCAGGCAATGCCAACAATTAAATTTTCTACTTACTTGTTTCCTGGCACGCATATTTGGATTATCGCAACCGTTGACAGTGCGAGCAGCTGTGACTGAGTTACATGGATCTGACATGAGACTACGAGAGATGACCCAGTAGAGGGCAATCAGGAGAAGTAAAGGGAGAAAGAAAAAAACAGCGATTGATGTTAAAAAATATAATGATGACAAAGACCATAAACTCCCTGGGTCAGTGAAACAGGCTGGTTGGATGGACCTGTCGTGATATATCAGTCGATCATGCTTCGCAATCACCAAGATTGGACTACAAAATTGAATAATAAAAAGAAGAGGTCCATCAATACATTTTTATACATAAGTACAGTAGAAATCATCGAATCATCATTCTTACCTTGTAGCAATGAATCCAATAATCCAAATGCAGATGCAAATCGCAATTGCCCTCTGCTTAGTGCACGTGTAGTTTGCTCTGAGTGGTCGACAAATGGCAATGTACCTTTCCAAACTGATGGCCAAAATTGTCAAGACAGATGCATGGGCTACGGACAACTCTGCGAATGGAACCAATTTACCTAAAAGAAAGACAAGAAGAAAAAAAAATGAATAAGAAACACGAAAATCCAATCACATCAGACTTATTGGGGTGGTTGTTCCAAGTAGTAGTGTAGTTTTTTTTGGACCATGGAATCGCGCATCGGCTATCGATCCTTTTGATTTGTTTACATTCATCCGTGTATACACAAAAAACTACACGTCTCATTGCCCATGCCATGATTAATGAACATCTCTATTTGCTTCGCTCCTTAAATTGCATAATACTCGAACATCTTATCCCATTGTCCACAGATTGTGTAGTTTTAAGAAACTAATTAGTAACAATTCACGTAAATATATACAAGTTGGTGTCCCGCCCTAAAGACCAAGTTTGTGCATTAAAAAAAATTGATTGTACACAGGATTAATTCTGAAATCTGTTGAGATATTGATTCTTGGAATTGTGAACATGGCATGGTATGTGTACAACAAATATGCTCAGGTTTGTGTATACCTCATTATATTCATATACCTCTCAATTTTCTACGGAAATTTTGTATGAATTAATAAATTCCTAATTTTTAAGTGAAAATTGTATGTTTTCTTCAATTTCGATTGATTTTGAATTTGACTTTTGTTGCTTTAAAAAAACTGCGTATGTGCAGCCAATATTATTTGGACTATGTTGGATTATCGGAGAATTAATGAAAAGGACTGGTGGAGAGCCGAACCCTGCCAATTGGCAAACACTACACCACCACCGACTGAGTTGACATAAAAATATAGAAGACGTGCATGGCATAGTATCGAAGAAACTCCGAATGTACTGTTGGTGCTAATTAGACTAATAAATTTAAATTGTTCACGCTGCCGGCGTTCAGATAAGAGCCATTTAATCATTATTTCATTTCGTCGTCTTCATTTCAAATCACACGAAATGCTTAAATTCAAATTGGACTCGTTCACTACCACTACCACTACACCGTAATATAATTCTTTGAATCTCATCTCATAAACACCCGACACTCGTTTTCTCCCGTTTAATCAATTTCCCAGATGCATTTATTTGTGCAGTAGTGTAGTGAATAATCTAGTTTTCTGGAGTCGTCCTTGGGATAGTTGAAGCATTCTTCACGTATCACGTTTAGCCAACTATACGTACAAAAACTTTTATTGACGAGGGACGCCATTCAATTGTACATGATTAGTCAATTTGAGCATAAGTTTTAAGAGTTGAAAATTTTAGGTTACTGTCAAAAATATTTGAAATAACCCAGCAATATTCATTTGAAATCTAAAATGGACTTCCGATGTATAAGTAATGCCAATTTTTAATTGTTTTACGGAAACACTACCGGGATTTCCAATTTTTACAACTAAAACCTGTCCGTTGTACCGGTAGAGACGTGAGGACGTGACATGACAGTTGTGTAAGGTTCGGTGTGTAAATTGAATGAATTAATCAAATCTGACGGCCTCGGAATGTTGATTGTAGAAATTAAATAGAGAGGAGTCAGATTACTCGAGAGTTCTGAATTCCCCTGGCGCATTATTGCATTGCATTGGAGAATGCAATTTCCACAGTTTAATTAACTAGATAGTGCACTTGTATGTTCCGTATAACACATTGCATTACATTGCTTTTCCTCTCAACTTTCGGATTTACATAGACACGGACACTATAGATCTGACTAACCCAACTTGTCATTCTTGTCATTTTATCTTAATTAATTCTAGTCAAATGGAGAATTTAACTGCTTCGACTCGACTCGCGTCAGTCAGTCATAAAGATGTAATTAAATAGAGTAGGGAAATATGAGACATGTGAGATGTGACAGGGATTTTAGTTCAGTGGATTTTGTGGACCATTTAATTTCATTGCTCAGTACGTATGACAATACAAACGTCATTTGATTCAAACCGCGATTAATCATTTAAACACTAATACCCCTAGTAGTAGGCTGAGACTGAAATGGAGAATCACATTTCTACAGCATAAAAAAATTAATATAGTTTCTCAATTGCAACAAGTACGGATAATGAAACTGGCAAGGTCAGTAAAGGTAGGTAAGTTTGAAAACTTACTTTGTAGTGCACTCCACGTGCATTTTACGTAGATTGTATTGTATTGTTATGAGAAAAGTCTTTTAATGAAGTCGGATGAATAATTAAGAGGAAAGAAAAGACAATGGGGGGAAGTGAAGTCATCTCTCCATTCTTGAGTACTTTCTTTTGTTCCTCATTTTCTAAACTAAATAGTTCCTTCCTTCACATACGTAATATACATAATTCCTCGGACGACTCTCATTCCTATTGTTCAACTTTTAAAGTAGGTTTACTGTAGGTTACTTTGAAAAGCATCCAAAATTTTGGCATCGAGACAAAATAACAAAACAACCCGTTATGAATGATGAAGGACATGACATGTCATGTAAAACTAACATTACATGAACTCAACATCTCATCTCGTGTAAAACTGAATTAAACTCACCGAATTTAAAAATGCTTTATATATAAAAATGTTGCTAAACTGTGTAATTAAACTACTCAAGTTTTTTTTAGCTATTCCTACAACATTCAGCTCAATAATGTGACATTCCGTAAATGTCAACTTCGTGAGAAGCTTAAGATTTTTTGACACCAGACCAGAGCCTGAGCCTGAGCCTGATTTTTCATGTGACAGAAAATGTTCAGTGCATTGGAAGCGTAACGCCTGTTTCTGGTGAAATGAATTGACGTCATTCACTCATTGACAAATTCTCTTTCATTTTAAAAGAAAAGAAATGTGTTTCAAGTTTCGGAAATTTCTGTCCATGAATTTGTACTCAAGCGTAAAAAATGAATGGATGATTTTCCCAACTCCATTCCTATTTATTTTGTAAACTAATAGGGAACGTGATTCCTCAATGTGTCTTTATCTCCCAAAAGACTCATTCAAGTTTGTTTGACTAGAGTGTACGTATACATACGAAATACACTTCATTCCGACGCTCTATTTTATTTTGGCACTCATTTGTACTAACAAAACAATACGCATATACTCGTCAGTATATTTAAATCTAATCAACTGAGAAGTCTTTCGAATACTATAGAATGTTTCTAAATTCCTGTGTGTGAATCCTGTGGCCCTTCTACAATATACGACTCTATAACCTACTAATATTTTTTTCCCAAATTTTTGTTGCCGACACCTTGACAAATCAGGAAAATGTTGGTATACGTATACCTTTTGTTGCAAACCACACATAATTGGGTGAGATTGTGGCATTTCTAACCCAACACGCGCTAAGCATGCATTAATTATTACTGAAATTAATTGGCGAATTGGATTGGTAAAATCGATAGCAAAAAACTTAATGTAATTCTAACAATTTTTCCGGGTACATTACAACGACTTACAATGCAGAATTATCTGATAGCTTCTTTGATTTGACTTGTTATTCTTTGACACAAATTGAGTGAGTGTTAAACACACAATTAATCAGTGACGGAAGCAATTAGTAGGTGCCGGGAATTTCTCTCAAAATTCCCGGCACCAAGAATGTGTGATTTCAGATAGTGCGAGCGAATCATTAGTGAAGTGTAAAAATCAGTATCATTCATTCTTATGCGTATGCGTATGCGTTTGAGTTTGCATTTTTTTTAGAACAACTTGGCGTTTGTCGACGACAAGTGAGTTGAACCCCCCGCTATGAGTTTTCTTGAGTTGTTCTTCTCAATTTCCCTTTCGGTTGATTCATACAAATACAGATACAACTGCTAACCTTTTATTCTCTCTTGCTTTGTTTATTTTTGTTCTTGGGATGCACAAGTGTAGGAAAACATAAAATGATTAATTCAGACTGAGTGTTTGCTAATCCTGGTTTTAGTCCCTGCCAACTGGTTGAATGAACAAAATCCGCCCCAACCCAGCTCCGTTTCCAATCCTCATGTCAACAAAATGTCGTCAAACTTATCTACTTGCTATTCCTACTACTACTGTACTAGTAGTAGTATTACTGCGTAGTGAATAATTTGGAATTGAACACAAGAATTAAATAGTGCGTACTGGTTTGGCCGGGTCAAATTAAAACTAGGGCACAATTCGACTTCCTGTTTCAAAAAAATACAAACAAGGATGGCGATGGTTTACCGGAGAAAATAATTGGGGATTGTTCAAATAAATAAACGTAGGTAACAAATTAATTGGCAGTCGCCGTAAGCGGAAGACATTAGATGCGATGGATTGTAAGAATCTCGTCGTATCCTTCCTGGCGATGTAGAATTGTTACGAAATTTTAGATACTTGAGAAAGAAGACCTTGTCATGTGTGAACGATGAATTCATATGTTTCTGTTTCTATCCATCTGTGGCTGTGGTGGTCCTGAGAGACCTCATTAATTAATTGGACGATTCCAGTCACAAAGCGACCACATTTAGTTCACAGTGGAAACTGTAGACAAGAAAGTTCTGTGTAAGGAATCACATATTCGAATCAAATACATGTCTGTATCTCATAACACGCGTACGAGTAAATTTGAACGTACTCTGCAAAGGAAATTCATTGAAATGAAGACTAAAAAAGTATGACACAAACGATTTCGTCAATAAAATATTTCCAATAGCTCCAAGTTTCCCTATTAGGTAAAATCCGCTTAGGAGACAAGAAGAGTTTAATTGAAAGACCCCGTCAACGTAAAGTATCTCCTCTCACTCATAAAAAAAATCCTCGACGTCTTAAGCCAATAAGACCTCACAAGGTGTGAACCCGTTTCATTTTTATGGCTTTGACACACGCACTCACTCTACACTACACAATCCAATAATCCTTCTTCTGATTACAATCTTCATTATCTACGGGTACAAATGTTAAAAAAAATTATATTCATCGTAATGATTGCATACAGATACAGGGTGGGTCAAAAATAAAGGGTCCATGCAATCAAGTAATGACTAATAAATTTTAGACCCCTTCTTATACTGTGAGTTGTACAAATGACTCTATATTCGTTAAATAAAATGCGACCCGTCAATTCATTGACTCGAATGATCTGAGGGCATCCTGTTTTTTGAGGTCTGATTGTTGTATAAGATCAAGTGTGCCAAGAAAACTTGACGTAAGAATGGGAGGTAAGTGTTTACCTTGTCTATTCAAGAGTCTTTGAACAATGCTCTCCACGCATTAAGTACACTCACGAAAATTGGACACTTGGATTGGAATGTTCAGAGTTAATGCTTCAAGTTTTTGTAGTTACTGTGGGCATACTATGTATGATAATTTTTACGGACTGAGAGAGAACAAATTGAGATCCCAATAAACTTTTTTAAAATGTGATTAGGAATGGCTGTACACGCATTTTAAAAATAATTATGGATTTGTAACATAATGCCGTATTGTTCGTAGAATCATTTTGTATTCAGTTTGAATTCTGGGTAGGCTTCTTTTACAAAAAAAAGTGACTATTCTTTGCCCGTTGTCATACACCTGACATTCAAGATCTATTAAACTCTGTAATTCGCCAATTTAAGTTTCACGTGATAGCCGGAGAAGTATAGAGTAGGTTCTTATGTGTTTGAACACAAGAAAACTATTAGACTCGTTATCGTTACCCACTGAAGAATTCCAATGCAAATGGCAGTTGGAATCTGGGACAGACGGAGCCATTCATCCAATTCATCAAAGTGCAGTAAAATGAATAATGACTTCATCTTCGTCACACAATATCGACATTTAATGTCTCCTTTAACATGAATTTTTATGCGAGGATAGCGCGCGGCGGATTTAATTGAAAAGTGTTTGGGTAAAGGTCATCTACAACTCACCCGCGCCGCACACCGTTCAACTTGTAACTTGATAATTTCATACGACTCTAGAAAATCTTTGCTGTATCTGATTGAGCATCAATGAAAAGTAATGGAACCAAAAACTTGAATGATTTTCAACATGCAACAAAAAGAAGCTTTCGGCACACGCCTGCATGGTCTCCCTGATACGTGCACGTGAAATTGGAATTTAAACATCGGATTAAAAAAATATGAAACACAGGACCATGCATAGAAGATAACAAGGAATCCAACGTCTCTGGGGAAGACAATGGGTAGCATTCAACAAATGCCTGCCTTTCTTTCACATCTCCGTCACTCTCCTTCAATCGAACTCACTGTCTTCGTCTTTCTTGTCTATTCAAATTATTATTTGTACAGCCGCGTCATTTTCTCCAGCTTATTGTACAAGGAACTCCTTTTATAAACTAAAACTCAAATATTCAGATTTCTGAAGAGGTTGGGCTTCAAGCCTTTCCTATTTTTTTAAAACATAAAAATTGGCTTTATTTCTCACTCTCAAAATTTCTAAATTGGATTTTTTTGAATAGTCTGCCTAGTAGGCAGGCATACCACATGCCACAATTAAGGAAATTTCTTGTTCTCATTTGTGTTTTTATGTTCTGAACCAAGTAGTGGATGTCGAATGTTGAAACTGCGGGTTATTATTTCATCGCGCGCGTGTAGTTTCAATTCCAGTGCAATTCATTGCATCACATTTTCAACGCATCCATTGCCATAACCTCCTCGAACATCATTAAAGAGTGCGTTGAGGCTCAAACAAATTGAAAACACATTTTTTTTAGACTCTTGTTCAATCAATACGCGTCTACGCACTTGTACTCAGAAAAACAGAAAGAATCCTCGCATTTTTCTGCCTCGGTCTATTCATTTCCCTAATAATCAAACAACTCAACGAAATGCAAATGCAAATGGATGGATTTGGTTTGGATTCCAGAAAATCATACAGGGTGGTTCAGAATATGTATTTTTTGTGTCGGCCCAGAATACTTACTAATCTGAATTAATGACAAGACAAAAGGATTAATTTTGGCCCACCCCGTATTCAACATTCAATGTGCGCTAGGGCTACTTGTTCCGACAAATTCAAGTTTATGGAATTAGTAGGTAAATTTTTTTCCAGACGTTTGCAAATAAACCTAGTACAGTTTTTTAGGTCAATCTTTTCATAAAAATCTCATTTATGAGTACCAAATACTGTAGACCATGTACTATGTATAGATGAATGATTTATTTTGATTGAACCAAGACACCAGGAGAATTCTCTCTTTTTCTCTGCTGTCCGTGTCCGATGCCGAAGATCATGACCGAAAGAAATGTCCGGTCGTTAAAATTATTATGAGGCTTGATGGGATTGAGTGTCCGTATTCCGTATATAGTTCCTAGGTCATGTATCCTTCAATATTCCCGTCTGTCTCGTTTAATTTGTCAGAAAATCCCTTGTTAATTTACATTCGTAAATTCTCCGTAGGGTGTGGACGTGTAATCCGATGACGTCTGTCGTGGGCAGACAGACATACAAATTTTCCAAACGTTTTCATTTATTTCGCTGTGCACAGGGTGGTTCATAACATAGTAATAGTAGAAGTAGGGAAAATCTAGAATCTTATTTGACATTTGACAGATGATTGTGAGCCACCCTGTTATGGGAAGAAAAAATGATGGTGTGGAAAATCCAGATCACTTGGTACTTGTACGAACGTTTCGTTCCATTTGGTTCAAATCAGGACAATGGAACCTTTCAATTTAAGAAGAAGAAAAAAAAATGAAGAGGAAAAATCCCGGGAGTTCCTCAGAAGGCATGAAACAGAACAACCCTTCCTTGTGTACCGCACGTAACATGGGTTAACTCGTTATTTACTTAAGATGTACTTGTACACAGTCCCTTGTTCTGTCAGAGACACAAGATGTTTGCAAATCATTTATGTTCTCAACTAAATTCTCGCCTTGACATCAAATCCAGAGGAAACTGAGAAACTGAATTTTTTTCCATCTATGAATCGATTTCATTGTCGCAATTCTACTTCATCCGTTTCCATTCCATCGCAATTATTTTGAAATTACATGAGGTCAAGAAATGACGCCGTCTGTGTCTTTCGTTCTAGTTCTACTTTAATTTGTTTAGGATATTTCAATAAATTACGACAGTCGTATTTTTGACATATGGGCCAGTCGGGCGTTTTACGCATTTGGTAACACAAGGTAATACAACCATCCCCTTCACAATTTTTGTTTAGGTTATACAGTTTGTGTATTTTTATGTATTGCATGGCCCACCCTGTACATGCAGCTGTATTTGAGGAGCCATTAATTTTCTTGAATTGTTTTTGCAGATTTAAAAATTCTATATAAGATTCTAAGAAAAAACGTATATCTCAAGTATTTGTAGGAACGGCAGTCTTTCTTGCAGCTAAAAGGCTGAAAAGGTACACAGGATGAACATGAAGCGCCCTATCCGTACCATACAATATTTATCCCGACCTTTCCCCTCGTCTGAAACATTAGGCGTCGTAAAATACTTATGATATTGTGAGAATGGAGAAAAGTTGAGTGTCTGAGCTGCCAAGTTGATTTCCGTCGTATCAAATAGATTTATGACAAATACGTAACATCCTATACTTTTTCTTCACAAAAGTTTGACGGTTAAATTTGGGACCTAGCGCGGCGCTGGTGATCGTACCATTTCCTATAACAATCTCCACATTGGAAACACTTACACAACAAAGTATGAATCAAGTACCGGAATCGGCAACCAGTCCGTTTCTCATGTCATAAATATCATCTGCCGTCACGGATCAAAATAGAAATACTTTATCGGCTGTGCTAAAAAAGAAACGGGCTGGTCAATAGTGAGGAGTCATTTAATATTACAGTATTTTCGCAGATTCCTAGAGTGCGTAGTACTATACATGTAAAAAGTATACACAATTGACATTCGCCGTATTTTCTCTTGGAGGAGAAAGTAAATAGACAACACCCGTTTGGCCTACGATTCCCAATTTGAATAATATGGAAAGAAAAAAAATCCGAAATCTTTAAATGAATGGCAAGGGATTTTTAACATTTGAATTTTTGTCGATCAAATTATAAATGGTGTCAGCAAATAATTTTCTACGAATTGGAGATGAGGATCTGACTGAGTAAGGATTTAGGTGTAAAGGTCGCGTGACGACTTAATCGTCCATTGTTCGTCTCTATGTTCGGGTTGTTTCTGTTCTTTTCTAGCTGTTCTGACCATTTACTTTCCTGATAATCCAAACACTTAGGAATAATTACTCCAGAAAGGCGTCGAATCAATTTCCTTCCTCAAATGTGAGTGGAGTGAAAGGGTCATTTAAAAGATTACTTGAGGATTGAGTACACGTAGCCCATAGCATGCACATTGCCTTGCAATACATTCACTCAACTATGTCCGCATGGCTGGCGATGCGAGATGCGACTTAAGTATTGTTCGATTGACCACGGAAATGGTACACTCACAAAGATCCAGTTGACGAGGTCAGTGCTACAAAGTACAAAGTAAAACTCAAGTCCAGCCAAAGTCATTGCGAAAATTAAACTAGAAAATCCTGTTTTTTGAGTTCAAAAATATTTTGAGAACAACCCAAAATCTAAATCTAACCAGCACCACTGTGCTACGACAGTCTGATTTGACACAATAACAGGCCAATTTGCTTTTAGCATCAAAATACAGTCACTTTTAAGATTTGGACCACATTGAATTTTAATCCCCTTTCCTCATCCTATTACCCAACATCTTTGCCCACCACTATCCCACAAAGATTACATGGAGCGAGGGGTTTGGAACGTTTGGACGGACACAAGATTTTGGTTCTGAATGTAACTCTAACTCTGTCCCTGGAGAATTTCTCTTCCTGAGGGTTTCCCATTTCCTATCTAAGAAACCGGTGCATTGCATTCCATAGCAGAAGCACTGAATATGATGATATCAAAGTCCGAAAATGCATTTTGTCTCTTTGACTCCTCCAGTCGTTGACCCAACGGAATACCAATACCAGGTGCAGTCAACTGGACCCGACACCCACATTTCCACATTTTAAAATCCATTTCGACCTCCTAAAATTCATCTTTACACCTTACGTACTGGACCTAATACTTACTGTCAATTCCAAATCCATCCAAGGAGAAGCATTCCCAAACAGAAATACGTACAATTTTGACCGTGTACATGTAACAACACAGGATCTGAGAATTTACCGGGACTACTCTACTTCCCTTTTGAATCTTTGAAGAATACATAAGGAAATCGTCCGTGTTGTTTCGGTTACAGGCGCCGTAGAATAAAAGCAATTTTGCATATTACGTAGCTCGTACTACAAGCTTGGAAATGACCTGTCATCCCACTACATACACATTCACGTAGTAGTACTTATTTTTGGACACAAACATGAAAAATGTAATGTTGTGTAATCCCAGAGAGCTTTCAACTTTGAAACAAAAACACAAAAAATTTCGTGACACACATTCATAACAATATGCGTTGGAGTCATAGTCATAGTCGTTCAAACTAATATGTACTGTATAATATGAAATTGACCTAACCTAACATACTCCTACTATTTTTTTTTACAGATTACACATGACATGGACACGAGCCACCTAGTACTACTGCATCTACGTCTATTCTTCCCTTTTCCCGGACAAGTCTATCACGGATGGGAATTATTCTGAGTGAATGCGCTTTGGCCATGTGGTGACAGAATTCTGGTGAAAACACATTTTGGTTTGGAACCGATGGGTTGGAAAACCGTAAGAACCTTATCTTCAGCCACATACATTTTTTGGACAAGGAAAAACATGGCGTTTGGACGCACGCAAAAAAAACTGTCAATGGGATGACGGAAGGATTGGCTGGTTTATTGTGCCATGTTTCCTTGTGGTCATTGGCCTGGCCTTTTCATTCACAGGGTGGTTCATAACTAACGTGGTAGAAAATTATCACAGTGGAAATGAACTAATTTGCAAGTGGCCGATTTTGGTCCCTGGTCCTTTGGAAAAATAGTTGTTTATGATCCACCCTGTATTATGTGCAGAAATGCGAAAAAAACACACGCACCGTATGTTCAACTCAACTTACGTACAAAGTATTTTGGTAATTTAGGTTCCATGGCCTTCCCCAAGTTTTGGAAGAAATTCCTTCCACATATTTCGTGGTTTAACAAACAAGAAGGGGAGAAAATGGTGAAAGGACTTAAAAACCCAGGACACGGACACACGAACAGACCAGTAGACGTAGTACGTAGCGTAGTAGTAAAAAAAAAAGTTGTAAACGTTGGTTTTATAAGGGAATTGATGTTGGGCGACAGATGGTTTCCAACTCCAAATACGGCCATGCATGAAGGATCATAACGACATCTGGATTTTTTGTCTGACTTCCTGAACGGACAAATTGTTAGGGCTGTGTGTGTGCCATTAGGAAATGAATCAAAAATCGCTCCATTGCGTTTTATTTTATTCCTGTGCGAATGAACATTTTTTTAACTCTCTCTCTCTCTCGTTGTCGTCGAATGTCCTTTCTCATGAAGAAAGTATGGTAATCAAACCCACGGACACTTTTACTTTACTTAATAACCAGCGCAATGGATTCAGTGTAGAATGACTAGACATGTGACACATTTTTCTAGTCGGTATAAAAAACCAGTGGTCTATTAAAAATACTCTTGCTAATTCACATTTATGGAATAATTATAGCGTGGAGAAAGTAAGGAATTTCCTGGAAATCGTTTTGTAAGGCGTTGATCTGAAACATGTACGTGCCCGAAAAACTCGGCAATCAAAGCCATAGAATTATTTGGAATTAATGTAATCAGTATTGTATTGTAGGGGCTGTAATAAATTAGTCCATCCTTCAAGTTTCTTCAAAAAACAAATACTCTATAAAATTTTACCCCTGTTTACAATGTAATAAATTAATTTGAAAGGCGTAGTCAGAATTAAGCCAGACAAATTTATTTGCGATCATTAAAAGCAACTCAAGATTTGCAAGCCACACACACATGACACATGTAAAACATTCTTACGCCCAGTACGTTTGCAAAATGCAACAAAAAAATTTCATAGATTGTTTCCACTCCGTACCTTACCGTGTATGCAAAATCGTGGTTTGTTAAGAACCAAAATTTTAATCCATTTTCAAATTATTCTAAAAGAATTAAAATTAATACAGTATATTCATTATGGTGAATTAATGCACTTATTTTGAAACTTTTTCTCTGACAAGTAGTCGTCTGTCTTTCAAATTCTGAATCCGTACCGTAATATCCACTGACACGTCCGCTTCAGCTCTCTCAGTCGACCATTTATATTTTTTATTCATTTCATCCAAAAAAGGACTGAAATGGTTATTGGTAAGTCAGTCAGACATATTATTATGTGTTCTTTAAAAGCTCTTTTTGTCTAAAATGATGAATGGCACTTAACATTATGAAGGAAGACAGTGGAGTGGGGAATATTCTATTATGGCAAGTCTACTCTTCCGTCTCTCTCTCTCAATGCATGCATTTTTAATGTATTAAATATGTAGGGTGGTTCATCAAACTTTATGTATAAGCCAGTCTTACTCCTGATGCTCTAACATGAGTGTTCTAATCGGAACAAACGTCTGCACCACCCTGTATACAAATTTCAAACGGATAGCCATGATTAGTAATAAGATACTGTTGTGCGTTTCGTGAGAAGATTATGAGAGAACAGGTGGACTTTGTCCTAAAATTTCGTGAATCTCGGATTATGTCTCATTATTCAGTCCCGGCCTGATGAGATGAATGAAGATGACCTTTTAGAGTGTGAATAGAATTTGGAGGTAATCAAATATCCCTTGCCTTTATTCAGAGTTATGCTTGTCCTCAACATTCACTGTCTTTGACGTAGGTCTGTTGCTTTGGAATAAATTTATTGCGTATGTTATGTACGTACGTAGTAAAAGTACACAAAAGGTATTTGATTTAATAGTCATTTGAACAATGTTTGAGTGAATGCATACGTAGAGGGTTGTAATTTGTAGTGTAACTTGTAAACTATTCCAACGCAACAATTTTACTCAGAACAATAGGAAATACTTTGCGTGTTAATTTATGTGAACAACAAAATTTTGGGCAATTGGTGGTAAACTTAGGGTTAAGGTTCTCGCAAGTCGGGTCCATAAAATGCTAACCAGTCGAAAGCCCACCCAATTTGTTTAAAATTAGTCTCAATTTGAATTTTATATTTTTGTCTGATTTTTCTTACGACTATTGCATTTAGTTCACATTTATGCTTTAAGTCTCGCCCACTCGACATTATATCTTTTCAAATATAAAAATAATCGAGGTATGTCTTTTGTACGTAATGTATTTTTTTTTCCACCCACACTCGGATCAAACTTGAAATTAGTATAAATGCTTTCTACTCAGGAAAAGGAAAACTCACAATTTTTTTGTAAGAGAAAGTTTCAAGAACATGCATTGCACATAAAAAAAACAAATTGGAAAATTTGAATAGGAAACCCGTCAAGTCAAGACTTATTTTGTTAAACTTGAACAAGATCATTTAATATGGAGAATATTTTTTTTTCAGGAAGTTCAACTTTACTTTATTTTCCCAGAGTTAAACTTTCCAGAAGAAAAAGTTGTAAATTGCATGCAGCCGTTACGTGTACGTAATATCCATACCTTGTTTGTCATCCTACACATAAATGTATATTTTTAAGAACATAATGCACAGCACACTGTACTGTACGGGATACTTAAAGAGATCACATCCAAATTCCTCAACATTTAAAATGAGTTAAATAAGTAGAAAGGGTTAGAGGATGAGATGTGGCCCATTCATGCATTCAACCATCCACATCCTTGCATCCCAGCCTCTACAGTAGTGCAGTGCCAGATCTCACAAACTCATTAATAAAAAGTTGGCCTGACTCTACAACTAGTAGAACTAGAACTATTTACAACTATGTATGAACTGCATTTACATTCCAGTGGAAATTCTATTAGTCTAATACTAATATCAACACAAATATGTACAGGGTAGGTCAGAATTAACGCCAGAGTATGAAATACAATTTCTGATCTTGTATGAATTGCAGTCACATGCACATGTGACAAAACATTGCAAAAATATTTGTCACACATAACCACTGAGCCTTTGCGAAATGCTAACTTAGAATATCACAAAGAACCTAAAGAGAGGAAGTGCATTTCTCCTGGTCCACCCTGTACATCTGTGTATGTGTATTCAGAACGGAATAAGTGTGACTCAGCCCCCGTCATCATCATCACCATCATGAACCTCCTCATTATCATTTAGTTATCACTCCATATATCACTTAAATGCACACTGTCACTATGTATCTCTACTTCATCTCCATTTCACTAGGTGTATACACAATTCTTCAAATTCTAAATGAGTAGATCATGCGGATATGTAAAATTTTACTGCAACATTTTTTATGCCTTATTATTTATAACTAGTCATATTCGCGGGGACTGCTGCTATCTTAGCCGGCTTTGTAGTTGGTTATGTCTATGTATGGTGTGTGTGTTTACTATCATAATTTTTAATAGCTAATTTCTTAACTAGATTGTAGCTGATCAATAAATTGAGAGTAAATTTTGTCTGCAAGCCACAAAGCGTCCCTAAAAAGTAAAGCAATGAGTTTCCATGATTTTAGAACAAGCAATATCAATTCAACACACTTTGTTTATTCGATCGAAGCTTTCAGTTAGAATAAACTTGTGACACACGAACTTTACATAATTTTATCTACGACCTCATGCTGTTTTGAATTAATATTCAGACTCTAATTTTGAACCATTTGTGTAATGCCTGAGAATTTTGATTACATACATGCATGTACTATTTTCATTTAGAGATTTTGTGTTGCTGGATTTATTTAGAAAGTAAATAATTTATTTACTTTGAATTTTAATCAGTGTTTCACTAATTACTTATTAAACCATTTTGAAATGGGGCTCATGCCTTGAATCACACACCATTAGCGGAAATCTATTGAAATTGAACATTTTAAAATTTTAATTTTTGGAATTTGTCTTGGACTTGGAATATTTTCGTTCCTTAGAATTTATTACTGTAAAATCGCGTTGTCCGTTGCAAGAACAATCGAAAAACTAATCATAAGTTCTGTTTTTATTCCCTGCCCAATTCTAAATCATATTTTAGTCAATGTAAGGAATGAGACTCAATTTGTTCCAAAGTCTCGTTTCACCCTCACGACTCCCTTGTCACTTGAGTTTTGGAACATATGAGACGGATGACGTCATTTTATGGCCGTACTTCCACGGTTATGACCTGCGACAAAAGTTGAGAGAAAGTGAGGAGGAGCTTTTGAGCTTTTGGCTGATGATGTTGTCACAGATTGAATTTTCTGAGTGGGTTAGCTGATCATGATAGTCAAAAGTGCATCTTGAGATGCATTCAACTATAATACAACATACAATATGTGCTACCAGCTTTCTTGGCATACCAATTCATGGAGATAAAATAAAATGACGGCAATTGGGTTAAGGCGGTCATGCACATGGATGGAAACTTGGAAACTGATGCTAAGCAAATGCACACATGCATGCAAGGTAAAAAATATATGCATGTAGTGTTCTATTGTATTTTAAAATGTTTACGAGAAACCAGCCGTGTTCAAAAGATAAAAAACTTTTAGACTCACTTCCTTCCAATTCCTATTTGTTTTCTATGTATTCGTATTCTTATTCTTATTTTTCAATTTTGAGTAACCCATTTTTTGTTGCCGAAGAAAATGTGGTGACTTATCATCACATACGTACGTGGCGCTATGGCCAAGTGTGTCAAGGAGAAAAAAATATACCAGGAAAAGGAAACCGATTTGAATTTGGTGTGTTTCCATGAAATAAAGTTAAGAAAGATCAGGAAGAAAAGAAAAATAAATTTGTGGAACATATGGAAGAAAAAGTATAAAGAACGAAATTACTCGTAAAAACCAACCTCAAGTTTTATTTTAGAAGTTGAGGGGGGGGGGGGAGCAAATGTGCTAGCATGTTACCTTTGACAAATTGTAGGCATTGAAATAATGCAATGCCATTCGTCTCATGTTAGCTAAGTCCAATAATATATCAATTTTCTCAAATTGAGTAGGTTTGTGTAATATTGAACTACTGGAAATACAAAATAACTTGTTATATGTCGTAGAATGTCGAACTCAAATTCTTAGCACATTTATTTTTCCTTGTCCAGATTCATTCTATAACTATTGACTTTCTCCTAAGCCAACCGGCAAAAATTGCAAACAGCGAATTGAATAATTTCTCTGCGCAATGCCTGTGGGTAATCCAACCAGTATTGCAGGTGAAGATTTTGAATGAAATATTTTGAATGAATGGATTCATGTCAAGACGAATAAAATAACCCGAGGGGCATTGGTATTTCGTACACTATCGGCACAGATTTTAAATTGGAGGTGAAGAAGAGGAAACAATGAGATGAGTTTTCTTGGAAACCGAAGCGAACCTGCGAGCTGTGAGTGACTTGACGTGTGCCTTAGAGCACCTTAAATTTCCGGTGCGATGAGATGGGGTGTCATGATAGCGGGATAAGTGAAAAACCTGAAGAATCTTTCTGACTCAGCTGGGAGTGTGTGGTTCAAACCCCGTAAAATTATTCATACAAAAACCTTCAATGTCAATCCAAGCCAAAATTCTAGTTAGGGTCTTTGACGAGGCATAAAATTCTGTTCAAGACGAAATAGGTGTACATGCAGTGTGCTGAGCGTACTATACACGTTTAGCTACGCATCTCCATTTTTTTAAACTTGACTCCAGCTGAGAATAAAAGACACTTTCAAATTTTTCGAGGGATGGAGTGACAGGCATAGGAGAAAATTGGAACCAGAAGAATCCTTTACTGACTTGTCAATTTGGACACTTTCGGTTTTGAAAAAAGTCATCCTTTTGGTTCAAGTACGATTCCGGTACATTTGAATAATTATAACGTTTTAAAATTTTTGCATTCTAGCATTGATTCGCACATCTCACAATTTTCGCATGAGGTTAGAGTTTTTTGTCCTATCGACAAGTATGACGGTATTACGTTCAAATATAAAAAATTGCATGGCGATTACAACACTAATGTGCCGGAAAAATTTCACGGGTCTTATGTATTCCTCACACACGGTTGTCATTCGGAGGACAGGAGTTATAAAATACACGACGCGAGTGCGATTCGCTTCACGACACGACGACCCCACAGACATCCATAATGAGGACATTATTTATCAAAGCAATTGGATTCGGGTAATTTCAATTCAATGAAGATTTAGGTGGTAGTCTCAATAACTCGACATCGCATCGGTTCACACGTTCAGCCGATCGGCAAAAGATCCATAAATAATTTTCGTGCTTACTTACTACAACATTAGAACATTATTTCATGTTCAAATAGTCTTTCGACTTCAAATTAAGGAAATAATATTATCCCTGGGATCAAGAGATCTTCAGAGTGCTCGGATAATGGTTTAGAAAAAGTAAACAGGTGGACATTTAAAGAAATTAGTCCAGGGAGCCATTGCATTGGGCGTGTATTCTGACAATTATTCGAAATCTTAACCTGTATAGTAATTTATTGGATTCTTGACCGTGTGATATTTTTTTTGAAGCTTATTGATTTTAATGGTCAACTATTGGAGCCGTGGCCACGGTAAAGATAAAGGAAGGAGGAAACGGAACTACAGATTAATGCCATCGCCCTTGTACACTATTTCCGAAATATATCAAGTCTGGTCCTGTCGTAAATGTCACAAGCCTAGAATATCGGAATCGGAACGGGCTACCCACTAGGTATTCCTATATGTGAAGATTATGGCACTTTTTTGTTACTATCAGAAATATATAACATGCACATGCACATGTCAGTGGATATCTCCAATTCAATACCACACTGCATTGCACTACGCTGCAAAAACATGACATGAGAACATGTTTTTTTTTGGGCAAAACATTCATTTAAACACACATAGTTTGTTTGAACCAACATGATGATGAGGACCCACGAAATATACACAGAGTAGTAAAAACTAAAATAAAATAAACCCGGGAGAGGAAAAAGAAAACCTCGTTAATATTTCTCTATAATCAAGAAGAGTTGAAGTAAGTAGAGTTTAGGTGGGGCGTGACGGGACCACGTGCGAGACTACTTAAAAAAAAGCAGCAGCCAAGACCCACTTTTTCTAGAACAAACCACGAAATGACGACCATGGAGTATTTTTCCTTCTAAACAATTATATTTTTGAACTCACAACAGTTGTTGTAAGACTTGAGTCTTGAGATCTTAACAAAAATCCCAGATCATGAAATCTTCTCAACAAATAACCTCAAGATAATACATGTAATTTCGTAATATGCTTCTTCACATTTTTAGGCCATCAAGATTAGACCTTAAAGATAACCTTAGAAGACATCAGGAAAACACTAGAGATTACTACCGAAATCTCCGAAGGATCGAACCTCCAACATAGCGAGGAGGCAACGACTGCGTAGCTGTACTAAATTAGGTACAATTTATTGGCGGTATGGATTTTTTTAATACGTAAAATCCCGTCATGGCTATGACTGACACGAGGATATTTGTAAAGTGTTTCCGTTGACAATGGCAGGCGTCAAAAGTCAACTTGGTAAGGAGGTCCTCAACGTCAGCACACTTATTCTTTATGAAAGGTCTCCCGTGGCTTCATCCTCATGTCAAGACTTCGTCAAATCTTTACATCTTTCACCAATGAATAGAAAACTCATGGATGCAATGTTATGTAATGCATTTATGAACTGCATGCCATGGCATCCAACGCTTACGTTACGATTATGACAACCAAGTCCAAGTAGCTTCCTACTTCCTACTCACATTACTTTCATTCAAAAATACAAATTGTTCCGTTGGGACAATCTTTGGAATCTCAAATCCCCAAATGTAACGATTACTATGTGTATTTCAGAAGGGAAGGTCACCGGGGGTCACTCTACCCACTCTTATTAAAATACGTGCATTTTGATGTCCTCGTAATGGCAGGCCGTGTGGCCCAGGCTACCATAATATAGCGTTGGGTCATTTAAAGAGGTTTTCCTGTAAACCACCGGGAACATAACGTCAGTTAAAGTTTACACATGCATAAAGCAACCCCGATTTTCAATATGTGAAATTACGGAAAGCAATAAATGTTTCCACGTAACTGTACAAAGAAAATTGATATTAAAAAATGTGTGTCAGTGAAATACGAATAAACGTAATATTAGCCCAAACTATCATCTCCTACCCTCTGAATATACTTTTCACAAACTATTTACAATAGACTGGAGTGGATTACATTAATGTAGGATGGGATGATTAATTCTTGAATTCCAGACGATGTGAGGGCGACGTACCTAAAAAAAAGGCTTTAGTTTTTCTTGCATTCTAGAGCCAAAACCAACTATTCGGACAAAAAAACCCGGGTAAGGTATTTTTGATTCCTATTTTCAAATTGGGTGAAAATCCAAAAATTTGAATGAATGAAAGAATAAAGGAATAAGTCTGCAAGGGAGAAGAATAATCGTTATTCATACGTACTCATAAAATTTAATCATCTCACAACCCACCCCCGCCAATAAATCCCTTGATCGCATTATTTCCTTCTCGATCATTCAATTCCTTGTCTGGACCATAATCTCTGTCCAATAATAATTTTTTTCATTCTTTACTTATAATTTGGTAAATATTCAAGGAAGTGGTGTCCTTTTCGACCATGCAGAAACAATTCTGGAAGATTGTAAATTGTGGGAGGTAGCCTTTCTCCTTCCTTGTTCCTCATCTGGATTTTCATCTCTTGTTCTTAAATCCTGATTGACAAGTAGGAGTTGCATAGAGAGTGCATAAAGTCCATGATTACATTACGACTTTTCCACGTTAGTCCACTACTTACTGGTTACATCCGTATTATTCCAACATCCTCATGAGGGAATTTCTGTGATACGCGTGGAATATTGCTGTCTACAGAAGTAGGATGGGATGAGAGGATCTCAGGATTAGCCAGATCCAGTCGTTTCCTTGTGAATGGAATGGACCGGACGATGTGTAAGTAATAGAAGACTCTAGATTCTAAGATTCTGTAGTTAAAGGAAGAATCGGAGGTACTTAGAAAATACAAGGGGGAAGTCCAGGGGAAAGGATAAAAGAAGAAAAAAAATGTATATAATTCTGAGTAAGTAGAAATGGAAGGAGATTGGGTTGATTGAAGAGATTTGTTCGTGGGTGGGCCCGCGTTTTATCTTCTTCTTCCTTTTGACTCATCTCACTTCCACTTCTCTTCTTCTTCTTTTTCTTTCAACCCTTTTCTTAACACTTGGACTCAAAGTTAAAAAAGAGCTAAATTTATCTATCTGTCCCTGCCGCCGCCGCCACCACTGCTGCTACCGACACTGCCATCCCATATCTTTTCAAAATGATAGACACTCTTATTTTCATTCAAGGGAAACTGTTTTTAACTCAGACCGCCCAACATGTATTATGTATTTATATTCTTCGTATTTCCTGTACATGTGGCAAAATATTCCAAGGGATTTGCATATCCATGGGTACAGTTTACAGGGTGTCACTTGTGTACTGCATATTTTTTGTATTCCCATGGCACGGTCCAGAAAACCTGTCGATAGCGGTTGAGAAGTCCGACAGAATTTTCAACCATGTATTTTTTCATGGTTAAGATCATCGGGCGCGGGCAGTGATTTTCTTAGCTGATAACCCTGCTGACCTGGGTCACCCTGTGTATTCGACATATTCGGAAGTGCATCTCTGAGACCTGCACTTTTACTTGTGTCAGATGCATTTTTCATTTCACCTATCAAGTCAAAGTGAAAGTGCATGGAGGGATTGTGAAATACAATTTATTTATGAAAGGCGAAAGTCAAACGTTATGAATTTTTGTTGGAATTTATGAAGCGAGAAATTGGTAAAGCTGTAAAATATAAAGATAAGCAAGAATTTTTGCGACGGAGGCTTATGATATGCATGCACGATCAGCAACACCAACACTAGCAGTCCTATACGTATTTGCTATTGCTATGAAACTTTGCACAGTAAAGTAAGATTTTCTTTCAGTCAAATGGGATGAGAAGGAGGAAGTATATGAAGAGTTTCGACTTTCTTTTTGATGACATCATTTTTCTCCCGATACTTATTTAAATATGCTGTGTCACAAATTGGATATGATACGCGCGATATGTACGTACGTTCTGTCAATTTGACTGTTTAACTTTTTAAAACTAGAAAAAAATTATTCATTCCAAACCTTGGACCATTGTTTTTTCAACGTCTGTGGTCAGTGGAGAAAGTTACAATGCGTTTTGAGAGAGAAAGTATAAAAATAAAGCGATGCAGTTCGTTCGTGTGTTAGGGGAAAATTCGAATGTCTTCAAACCCTTGCAATATATGAATTTGTAGCTTCCAAGAATACAAATATACTATTTTCCATAATTTTAAATCACGGGATTTGTTGTTCGCTATTGGTTTATACTGTCACTGTCACTAACGTAAAAAAATTTGAATTTAGAATTTACGAATACAGCGGTAGAGGAGTAGATTTCGGGTTAAGTTGGGCGGGTTGGATTTATATTCTGAGAAAAGTAAAACGATTAATGTTTCACGGTTCGTATTCCACTCATCGCTCATGATGGAACGGTTTGGCATGAATTCCACTCCTTTCCTTCCATTGCATTGGAATTGGAATCTTTTTTACTTCGAATGAATGAATGTG